>JALIZH010014621.1:0-127389 GCA_030522465.1 Rhipicephalus appendiculatus
GTCGCCACTACAATGAATTCCACCTTTATATCCCTACATCCAAACTTCCATTCATCCTAAAAACAGAAATTATAGGGAACTGTATCTCAGATGTTCGACATTCGACCACATGCACGATTGCCTGATGCTATTGGATATAGTAAATAAACAACTAATGCACTGCACCCAAATGTCTCTTTTTTCTTTA
Source organism: Rhipicephalus appendiculatus (assembly GCA_030522465.1). Taxonomy (NCBI): domain Eukaryota; kingdom Metazoa; phylum Arthropoda; class Arachnida; order Ixodida; family Ixodidae; genus Rhipicephalus; species Rhipicephalus appendiculatus. The sequence continues at coordinate 188 of JALIZH010014621.1, forward strand.
TTTTCACACCCAGACAGCAAATGACTTATTCAGGATGATGATGATCATCAACAGCCTGACTACGCCTGCTGCAGGGCAAAGGCCTCTCCTATGTCCCGCCAATCAACCCGATCCTGTGCTTGCTGCTGCCACGTTATACCCGCAAGCTTCTTAATCTCATCTGCCCACATACATTTCTGTCTACCCTCGCGCGCTTGCCTCCTCTTGGAATCCAGTAAATTACCCTTAAAGACCAGTGGTTATCCTGTCTACGCGCTACGTCCCTGTCCATGTTAATTTCTTCTTTTTTGATTTCACATATGATGTCCTTAACACCCGTTTGTTCCCTGTCCCACTCTGCTCTCTTCCTGTCTCTTAAAGTTACACCCATCATCTTCCTTTCCATTGCTCGCTGCGTCATTGCCAATTTAAGTTGAACCCTCTTTGTATGCCTCCCGGTTTCTGCTCTGTAGGTAAGTAGCGGTAAGATGCAGCTGTTATATACCTTTGCATTCAGAGACAGGGGTAAACTACCATTCATGATTTGAGAATGGTGGCCCAATGTGCTCCATCCCGTCCTTATTCTTCTAGTTATTTCGCTCTCATGGTTCGGCTCCGCAGTTACCATTTGTCCTAAGCAGGCGTATGGCTTTACAACTACCAGTGTCTCGCTACCTATTGCAAAGCGCTGTTCTCTCCAGAGATTGTTGCACATTAGTTTTATGCATAGGAATGTTCAGACCTACTCTTGTGCTTTCCTTGTCTAATTCAGTAAACATGAGTTGTAATTCGTCCCCTGAGTTACTCATAAATGCAATGTCATCAGTGAATCGCACGATACTAAGATACTCTCCATCAACTCTTATCCCTAACTCTTCCCAATCTAGGGTACTGAAAACCTCCTGTAAACACGCGGTGAATAGCATTGGGGCGATTGTATCTCCCTGCCTTATACCCATCTTTATGGGGATCCTGTCTCTTTTCTTATGGAGGCCTACGGTTGATTTCTTCCAGCATGTTTGTACTGGCTTCGTCTACGCCCTGATTCTGCAGTGCCTGTATGACTGCTGATATCTCGGCCTGAATTACTGAGGATTAATTACAGTCCGCGGAATTATTTTTTCTCCTTGTTGAGATATGTTGCTCCAATAGTTATGAAAATCAGTGCTTACCTTACGTAGTGTTAACGCTTTAAATTACGGCGTATATATCAGTATTCTGCCGTATGTATTTATTTTTAATACTATCGGAACACATATTGCTAGTACTAAGTTTATTCGACTCACTTATATACTCCACGTTCTCCTTCAAACGTGAATTAAAAAAAGAAAGCTCTGCTAATAATATGCATATTCTGCGGTTTCTTAAAAAAAAAGAACAGCTAGTTTACGTTCAAGGTGTTTAACTTGCCGGAAAGATTTGCCGTTACCCGTCTGCATGCCCACTTCAAATAAGCGAGTTCCACTTCTCCTACCATGTCTGCTCACTAGAGCAGAAGCTTTTCTTGTGAGCAGCTTTGACCATTGCAGCACCTGGCGCAGTGAATCTAAACCACGCTCTTCTTTTTACATGGCCACTGTGATCAGCCTTGGCAGTGCGACAAAACACAAAGCTCAGTGAGTTTCCTACACACCCTCTTGCGGGAAGGTGGGGGGGGGGGGGGGTACATATCTGCTTGTTTTAACGCGAAAGCGTTGTAAAGCTCGTTTCGCAGGAAATCCACTGTCGGCGTCGGCGTCGGTGGTGGTGGTTGAGCAGGTGTCTTTTGCTGTAGTTCTGAAGGCAGCCCTTTAATTCGCAACGGCTTTTTTGCGTTAGTTTTTATGAGCGCCGGGAAAGCTTTTGCCGGAAGAAGAACATTTGTGCGCGAAAGGAAACAATAGAGTCTTTTAGCAAGCTGCAGAAATACGGTACGCAAATATGGAACGGCACTACGCTACCGCTCCTCCTTTCTCGCTCGTTCTGCTTTTGCCACTCCTAATTCCAGTGAAGGCACCCGAACACCAAAGAAGCAGTGGCGTAGCCAGGGGGTGGCACACCGAGCCCATGCCCCCCCCCCCCCCCCGAACTTTTTTTCGCCATGGCATACTGAGCGAAAAATGACCATTTCAAGGAGGTGCCCACCCCGAAAAAAATTTCTGGCTACGCCCCTGCAAAGAAGCTTTTTAAAAAAAATTGCCGCGGGGTCGTCACGCCTCATAGTTGCCTGTCAGCGTATGCTTTGTTAAGGAGGGACCTGTCGTTCGGGGGGACGCGCTGTCACTGGAACTGGGAACGGCTTAAGCGCAACGAGCGTGAAAGGAGAAGTGACGCGGTAAAACCAAACCGTAATGCCGTACCCTATTTCCGTAACTTGCTAAAATACTGTATTGTTCATAGCTTGCTTGTGATGGGAAACTCCGCGACGTATGTACATGCATACGTAATATTGAGGGAGTGCTTCTGTAATGGCCTTACCATTTGCGCTTGCAGGCGCACCGAAAACGAAATTGTATTTGTGTACTTATGCAGCACTAGAACAAAGTGGAAACTTGCGAAGTGGTCTCAGAGAAATATCAAATGTTTGTCGAGGACACCACCGAGCGCTCGTTCGCGACGTGTACACTAAAAGCTTGAAAAACGTTTTGAAAAATGTAAAATTGTAGCACACATCCCATAGACTGTACCAAGTTTACGAAATCTAAAACTTCACCAGAAAAAAGGCGCGAATGTGTCACAAAGCCCCCCCCCCGCCTCCCCCCTTCCCCCCCCCCCCCCCCAAAAAAAAAAAGTTAGTCACCCCATTCTCTAATTTTATTTCTTGGGGAAGCACCTCAAAATGTTATCCTAATGAATACACTAAATAACACGAACGGCGACATGCTAATGCCCCTACCAGACACCTAATTAATGAATCAGGGTGCTGCATTTTTTATTTGTAAATTGAGCGTATTTTAATGAAAGGCTGGAAAAAATTAATCTGGGCAGTTTTCAGCACAGATGAAAGAATCCGACGTTTTTTCAGTGGAAGATTTTTCATTGGATGTTGCTTTTAAAAAGCAACTGAACAATCTTTATTAACTAACCGGCATGACGGACTGGCAGTAATCTACGCAAATGTGAAATAATCCAACGTTTCTGAGTAAGCTCTACAATTTTTGTCTTGCAGATTTTTCGCTCGAGTTGCTAATTTAAAGGTGAGTTAAGCAATCATAATTAAGTAGCAAGCTCCTCTGATTGTAAGCAAATATCATAACGTGCTCAGGACCATAATATCATATAATATGGCTCAGGACCATACTGGGCCAATTCGACATGCGTACCGCATATGTTTCTGTTTTTTTAATCCTTGGCTCAAGTTAACTGAAACACCGTGTATATGAGTGAATATCTTTGCTGCCTGAAATGTAGGAAACAGTACTTACGTTCAGCGCTGTGACACGCATGTGTCTGCCATTGAACTTTCCAACTTGTATGTATGAGGAAGAAAGGTAGAGATTGTAATATAAAAATTTCCAAAGTCATTGATACTTTCACCATTAGCATGCGTACATTTGCGCTATAGTTTAAACAATGCCACTTGCATCACGACAGTCGGCTAGGGGAGAGGCGTAAAAATGATTACTCCGTTCCTAGAAATCTGTGCGGTAAGCCTAAATCCCAAGCGAAGTCGACACGCGTGATGACATCGATTGCAGCGAGAAATGATACTCGGCACAAACACTGCCTATAAAAAGAGTGCACTTCAATTTCTTCGGGAAAAAGCATTTCGCCCACACAAACTTCGTGTACATATGTGTCGTAGCTCCGGACACCATCCGTTATACTTTTAGCTTACATGTGGATACCACAGTAAAAAAAAAAAACACCGATAAAATACTACCTGAGTTGATACCATTTACTTAAAAGAATTAAGTAGGACTCAGGTTGGTCGAGTTGATTTGTATTCTTAATTATGAAACGGCGCCGCGAACTAAGACGAAACCACTGAGAGCGCATGAACAAAAGCACGTGATTGTGTGTTCGCATAGTTTCTCCTTTATTTCGCGGTCACGCTTTGTAATTATGAATCCTTAATAGAGCGTCACCAATTCCTGCTCGAGGGCCTCGCCAGTAGTTATAGTTCCGAAAAAAAAAGAGGCTTCCATCACGTAGGAGAAGGAACTCTACCACAAGTTCACTTATTCTATGCTTCTCGAATGAGTCTCACTTTCAACACTGTTCATATTCCACACTGATCAGGTGAGCTACATGCGCATATAGACAGCTCAAAAGGTTAAAAAAAAAGTTGAAAAGGTTTAGGTTAACAGATATGCCATGCTGAAAATTACTTATCAGCATTTCGCAAAATTACGAAGTTTATAGAAGTCCCGGAGACTTGCTCTTGCCACACAGATTCCAGTCCGTGTTACCACGTGTCCACCAGCTGTCCTGATTTGGGACCCTTCCCATGCAGTCTTCCCTTTTCTCATCTTGGCGGCGAAAGATCCCATGGCAGCACTGTCGTTACCTTTATCTTCTAGATATTTAGTTGTGTGGCCAAAGGGAAGATCTTTGAGGTCTGCGGTCTGTCGTGTTGCATTACGGTAAGGTCGTGGCGCCAGATCGTTAGTGCGTCGTGTTTTCCGTTGTGTCAAATCCCATCGTTATGTCTCCATCAAGGCGCGATATCTTGCCTTAGATGCTCCGTTTCACTGGCTGCGTCTTTTTTTTTATTGATATGATATATAAGGAGATGCTGGCGCACAAGTAAGGCACCGGCTACTCCTTTGCCCTTGAGTGAATACTGAGTATGCATCTTAACAAAGGAAAAACAAAGAGCAGTCCATGGAAAATAAAACACAAGAGCACACATATGTAAAAACACACTCACACGCACATAACAACACCATCAAAACGTATCAAAAAATGTCCGAATGCCAATGAATAATGTCTCTGACAATGCATCTGGTCTTTATTGAGTCCCACCGGCTCAACACAGCAGTCAATACGTCTAGTCCTTATGGGGATGAATTCGCTCATGTGGACAAAACAGTCACATGCACTTCAGCACACATATATGACGTCTGTCCTATAATAGTGCGTATTACAATTAAGACATGTGATTATATGAATATTAGTTCCTAATTCCTAATAATTGCCAGCAATTCCGCTGTCTTCTAAAAAACGTTTTAGCGCTTTTAGAGAGTACTTCTCTAAAGCTCCAGTTGGCCACGGGCCCAGAAGTTTCTTTATACTGAACGGTCTGCGGTCTAATGCCAATAGTTCCGATTTAAGACGGCGTCTCGGTGTGTCATGACGTGGGCAGTCCATAAGAAAGTGACATACATATTCATCTATAAATCCACATTCGCATTCGGGAGTTTCAGTTTTGCCAATTCTGTGTAAGAAACGTTTTGTGTATGCGGTGCCTAGCCTTAACCGGTGAATAAGTGTTTCGATACTTCTATCTAATGCTAGCGTAATTTTGAATTCAATGAATAGATCAATATGATATAAATCACAGCTCTTTGAGTTTTGGTCAAACCAAGTATTTTTACTCATTCGTAAAGTTTTGCCTTTTTAACACTACGCAATTCATGTTTCGAAATTGGTAAAGAAACAGTAACATCTTTACGATGTGCTTGTCGTGCAGCCTCACCCTTGTTACACGGCTGCGTCTTTTTTACTCCTTTGAGGTGAATTTTGAGGCGTCGAAGTCGAAAAGTCAGGGTCTTTGTTATTTCGACGTACAGCTACTGCACCTGCATATGTCCGCCGCGGTGGATCAGTGGCTAGGGTGCTCGGCTGCTGACCCGAAGGTCGCGGGTTCGATCCCGGCCACGGCGGTCGCATTTCGATGGAGGCGAAATGGTAGAGGCCCGTGTACTGTGCGATGTCAGTGCACGTTAAAGAACACCAGATGGTCGAAATTTCCGGAGCCCTCCACTACGGCGTCTCTCATAATCATATCGTGGTTTTGGGACGTTAAACCCCAGATATTATTATTATGCACCTGCATATGTTGCTGCTTACGGTTTCCGCGTATGCCTGGTATAAGCCGGCCCTAGATTTGGCCCTTGTGGCCAGAATTAGCATCCTGGCGACGAAGAACATGATGGACGTCGAGGCCTTCGCTAATTTTCCGACGGGTAGCCGGCGATGTCTTGCGGTCGCTCACCCGGACGCGGCGCCTTTATAACGAAGCCATGCTTTCGTCTATCGAATCCAGCTGAGGCTGTGACCCAGGAAGCATCTTTTGGGAACTCTTGATGTACGGTGTCTCTAATGATGGATGGATGGATAAAATGATGCCTGAAGATTATTCTTCAGCGTAGTTTGTCAAGAAAAAAGGGTGCATATATTGCCTAGTTGATGTCTCAGGCGTCTTCACAGTCATCGTGGCCTCCATATGAGAAACTCGGCGACTGTCTTGTGGGGGTTGCGCATCCATAGAACGAACAGTTCTTGCTTTACTCGCCACATCAATATGACGAACAGTTCTTGCTTCAATCGCCACATGAGAAAGCGGACGTTCTTGCCTTCAGATGTACTATAGTCGGCAAGCTGAAGCCGTCGAGCAGTTTCCGTTACGAAGAGCGCGGTGCTATATTTCAGGAGCCTGGCACGGGTATCCGGCAATATGATGGCGCTTTTTTTGCGGACAACGGTCGTGAAGTTGACTAAAATGGTCGTGTGGAAAATGCGCAATGTTGTCGAGGCTGATTCTTTGATTTCGAACCAGGATCCTGGTGACGACTACTTGTTAAACTCTTTGTCGGGAGACATGTCGGCCTGCCGAACGAAGCATTCACTGCAAACGGTGGCGGTGAACCCGGTCGTCTTAGGATAGATTGAATCCATCCGTCATTCATACACTTTGACGACAGATTTCAAGATTCTAGCTGCTGCTCACGAACGTTCGTGATTACCCTGATTGTATTCCATCATTCGCGCTGTGAAAGCGATAAGATTAGAATATTAGGTAACGTTAGATAATGTTACAAAATCACGGACGCCGCATTTCGATCGGTGCGAAATGCAAGAAAACCCCCGTACTCACCTCATGGTACATGTTATGGAACACCCGTCTTCTATATTTTTCAGATGTCAACCATTAAGACATGCGCCAGAGACATATTGTGGTTTGTAAAACCACAGGATGTTAAGGTTCTGCAATTTCGACACAACCAGGTGCGACGCGAGTGGTGCGATAACTTGTGCAACATTAAGTCGGTGAAACGCGGTCACAAAAAAAAAACGTACGTGCTGGTATCACAGCAAAACTCGTATAGCAAAGCTTCAATGAAGGTGATAGGCTCACGACGAAATTAGTTGCAATTGGACAGCGAAAGCATAACTGTCACATTATGACGAACAGGACCAGAATGGAATGGAAACAATAACATAGATAATTAAATTAGCACTTAATGACAATGGTATCACTACGATGGGAACAGTCTACTGGACCGAAGAATTTGGACAGAAACAAGGGAACATCGAAAGGGACTAAAATTTCGAAATATCAATATGATACGACGAGAGCGTTGGCGACGACGGTTTTATATCAATTACGGTAAGACAGCACCATGACAAAAGTCTGATAGTAAAGGTGGAATCGCTACAACGAAATGCCCACGACGTCAGCATGATGATAAACTGAGAACACTTGTATGACTATGTGTTTTTGACGACGACAGCACGACAATAGCAGATTTGCAGCGGCATTATAAAAATGAAATAGCCCAAGGTAATAGGCAGCTTGCGTTACTGGAAGAGCGGAAGCTACCGAGACGACAAAAATATAGTGAATGAGATATACAGATAGATGAAATAGAGATATACATTGGCATATCATTCACACTAGGCCGGTAGTGCAAATCTCATCGAAATACGTATTTCGCTGGCACTCTTCTCTGGCTAATGTACCAATGGGACCTAAGAGATCGAGAGATTTTTCAAACTGTGCTGAAAAACAAAAGGTACTATACTTACCACTGTGATTCATCGTGACAAACCACTTTCAGAGCGATCTGCTTTCAGAGTCTTCTAAAATGCTTGGTTATTTCTGAAGCGGCTTTCCTTCAGGTAGCTTGCCTGTGTACTGATAAATCAGATTATGTTCTTAAAGCTCATATGATAAACAAACTGTAACTTGTTTGTTGAATCAGCGGGAACCTAGATCTGACATTTGAGTTTTCTGTTTCCCTTCTCTTTTGTCCCTATATGCGCTCTTTACTGCCTTGTACGACGAATACCTTCCAGCTTGTTTGACTTCCAGTGGTTCTACATGTCACTACACATGTAGTCCTGGTGAGCGGAGCGGCAGCGGTTCATGCCGCAATGACCGGAAGGAAGCCACACACCATAATAGGTCAAAAAGAAACATTAACATTAATGTAAGCAGCACATTGTAGCTCAATACAGGGCAATGGACGAAGTTATCGTAATTTGTGTATTAAAGGTCATCAAGTTCTTTCGAGCTATAGATAATGCAATCACTTTGTATACTCTGATATTGGATGACTTTGTTACGTAACACGATTTGTGAAGCCAGGAGTCTTTGTGCGGACATAATGATTGAATATCTGCGGCACAGATACCTTATTTTGTGCACCATCCCGGCTCGGCCCAGGAACTGCAGAGCCGTTTTGCGTGAGACTAGATTGTACGCTTTTTGATTGATCGAAAAATATGCGTACATGGTCGTTTGAACTGGGGACTCCGAGATAATGGAAGTTCCCTGTACGCCAGGCAAGCAGTAATGGGTATGGTGAAGTGCGAGAAGAGGCGCACAAATGCCGATTTGTATATTTGAGTTGATAAGACACGCATGGAAGTTCAAATATCGGAGCTGAACTGAGGACGATGATGCCTGAACACGTTCTGCGTGCGCACGTGGAAAGCACGCATCGCTCAGCGAATGAAACACGATACGCGGAAAGGGTGGCTGCCTGCACCTGTTGTGCAACGCATTAACGATCGTTAAAACGTGTTGGTGCCTTGAGATATACATTCAAGCCTTGCCACTGATGCCTTTCGGAAATGGAGTGACCGCTCATTCGATTCAACATAGAGACTTTGCACAGGATTGGTTCTGAAGGCATTGGTGGTGAGGCGAATGCGCAAACGATGGCCCGCATCCGATATCTTCAGTGCGCTTGGTGCCGCGGAGTCATACACCATGCTACCGTAGTCCATTCGTGATCTTACAGGGCTTTTGTGTAGATTCATTAGACACTATCTGTCGCCGCCCCATGTCGTGTGTGAAAGCAATTTGATTATGTTTATTGTTTTTAGATATTTAGCTCTAGGGTGATGTGGTTGAGAGGGAGAGAAACACCTTTTTTATTAATGTAAATTAAGCGAGTAGCATGGAAGGAACGCCTAGTCCGGGTTCCTAGGACGATTCCGGCGATGTGGCGATCCCATTGTAAAATAACTCGGAGGACCTCGGGAGGTCCGTCGCGGAGGACGTCGTCCCAAAGCTCTCATTTGGGTAGCGGGTAGAGGAGAGTTTACAAGGGAGGAAAGAGTGGGTGGCGAAAGGCGGACTAGTTGGTACATAAGTTTAAGCATGAAAAAACAGCGCAAAGACAGAAGAAAGGAAGGGTGACACGAGGACGGGACACGAGGATGAGGAGAGAGGTTTGCGGTGCACTCGATCGTGACATGGAACAATAAGGCTGACCTGTCACAGCCCGGACAATTGTCTGCATAACCGCCATAGCCGTAGTCTGCATAACAACCATTGCCACCTATGCCTTTAGGACAAGTCCTGTGCAAAGTTTCTATGTTGAATTGAACGAGTTGTCACTCCATCTCTCGACGCAATACTCCATCATGGCGTACTTTTGGAAAGTAAATGCAAATGCGCATTATACTCATCACTCTGCCAATAATGACCCTGGATGCGCGGCCCTATTTCGTAACCACACTACAGTAGGAGGGCCCTTACTGCGCGCCGAGGAGTTTTTGTGAAGACATTAGTGTCCCACTTCTTACACGTGCGCTAATAGCCCCAGAGAACTTACCACCGGCCTGATCATGGCAGCAGGTAGATTGTCACATGAAGTTTGTCGAAATACCGAGACATGCCCCAGAGACGCATATCGGTATGCATTTCCTTGAGTTTAAAGAGAAGTATGCTTGTCCAGCACTTTACAGTGACGCGTCTAACTCGCATCCGGTGTAACTTATGTAGCAATTGGCCCGTCATACTCACAGTCTGGTAGGCACCCCAGAACGAGCATGTTTACAGCAGAGACAATTGCTCTGTTAACTGCCCTGAAACACGCAAAAAGCCTTGAGTTAGAAAAGGCAGTAAGACTTGCTGACACTCTAAGCGTAGTTAAAAGCCTAGTAAACGTTCAAAAACATAAAAAAAATTACACCATCTCCCGCTAAAGGGAACCATGTGTAGATGTGAAGCAGCGGGCGCTAACGCTTACACTGGCGGCGGCGTTGACGCTGGCGCTCATCGCGGCGTTGCGCAGGAGAGAAACCTGGGGAGGCGCAAAGCACGCAGTAATGGAGAGGTGTTTCCTGCTGGAACATGCTAATCTCTGCTAATGGGCAATGAGAGACAGAAGACTCCGACTGGACACAGAGACCCGCAGTCCGCTTTTAGTTAACGCACACACTGCGATTTTTTATTGTTCAACAACGCACAGGAGAAATGTCCCACCGGCACCACCTTGGAGGTCAAGATCCACTGCCATATATACGGGATGGCCAGTGAACGGTTGTGCAGCGCGAGCAGTCGGTTTTTTCAACCAAGAAACTCGCTAGCAGACGCTGCCTGCGTCTGCGTCGCGAGGCGAGAGAGTGGGGGGAGCGTAGGAGAGGAGGGAGAGGGGCGGGGGGGGACGCGCATGCGCAGTGGGGAGTGTGAACGCCGCGGGCAGGGATGCCTAGAGGGGGAGAGGGGGGGAGCGTAGAGGAGAGAGAGGGGGGGGACGCGCATGCGCAGTGGGAGTGTGGTTGCCGCGGGGAGGGATACCTAGAGGAGAGAGAGGGGGGAGAGGTTTTTTATTTTTATTTTTTTTGAAAGGGGCTTGCGCATGCGCAGTAAGGGTGGGCACGCGGCACACCACCACCACCACCACCGGATTAAGCTTCGCCATAAGATGCTTCACATCTAAAAACAGTAGTTCTAAAAAAACATAAAATGAGTAGTCTTTACTCTCTTCTGTGTAACATGTCCCTGTTAAAGCAGCATGTCACTCTGTGTTGGGTGCCGGGTCATAGGGGGGATTGAAGGCAATGTCTTTGCCGACGAACTTTCTGCATCTACAGGAATGAAAGGTGGCAACCTGTGCCTGTTACAGATAGGAAGCCTCTTCCCCGGCAATAAACTCAGAACCGTTGGCAGAACGTGTGGGACAAAGAAACATCAAACTTTACTTAATTAAACCTTATTTCCGTAACAGGCCATCAACGACGAAGTCCCGGAGACGCGATGTCATGCTTTGTTGCCTAAAAATAGGTCATACCTTAAGCATGCATAATTACTGCTTGACTGGTCAGGGCCCTCCCAACTGCAATAAATGTGGTCACGGACTTACAGTTCTTCACGTTCTGCAAAGTGTCGACAAATCGAACCTGAAAGGAGGCCGTATTTTCGACAGGCTTACAGAGAAAATCTTCCCTTGCACCCGGCAATGTTCCTCGGAAGAGATCCAATATTTGACACGGACGTAGTCCTAAATTTTGTTAACAGAACGACCACACTGCATATTATTAGTCCAAAAAAATTTGTGGCCCGGCCTCCCTTGAAAGGTCACTGCTGCGATGGTTGTACGCCATACAGCACGAGCTCGTCGTCCTTGCTCCCGGGAATCTTGACGAGGTATAAAGTGCGACCTTCATTCAAATTGCTTTTGAGAAGTTCATTTATGCATTCCATATTTCCACATTCATTGTACGTCTCAGTAATTAGCAGATTCTTTTAACAGCTATTTGTGTTTTACACACTTTACAGCGAAAGTCTTTAGGCTCGTATACAGCCAACGTTACACACTGCCAGTGTCATTAATCGCAACATCTTTTACACATCTAATACCGTTTGGCGCTCTTTTGCCAGCATTGGCCCTTGCGCCACAAAACACCACATATCATCCTCATCATAGAGACGCAGAAGAATTCTTGCGAGCGTTGCCTTCACCTACTACACGAAGCTTTCTTCACTGTAACAGTTTGGGTTTTACGGGGCGGAGTGCACATTAGTATAGCTTGCGAAAGCGTTGGACGTAAACTGAGGGCCATTATCTGATACCAGGGCTGCTGGTACACTAATAAAGCAAAACGAACAATGCAGAACAGTCGGCTGTTTTCTGAGCTGAAGTTTCATTCATCACGATCACCACCAGTCGCTTAGAATTCGCGTCTATAACAATAGCATTGTACCCTTGAATGAACGTGCAAAACCCACGTGAACGTGTTCCCAAGGACGCGTCGGCCAGGCCCATGGCTACAGCGGGGCGGGGAAGAGCAAGTAACTGTGCGACTGGCAAGAACTTACTTCAAGCTAGATGAGGTGGTCTACGGTTGGCTACCGCGCCTAGCATCGCGCCATGTCCTTGGTTCGCATGCTTTCTTATTATCTCTGCGTGGTCCCAACATGACCTTATTATTGACCTGGTTCACGTGGGTTTTTCACGGCGTCTCATTTTTTGCATGATCTCGCAAATTTCCGTCGTAGCTTCGTCACCATGGATCTATTTCTGGTGATTATAAATTAATTCTAGATTATCACCTCTGAGACCGATGCATTTTTGACAAATCCACAAACCCATGCAATGACGTCTAAGACGATGTCATTGATTACGACATGATGACGTTATGACACTTCACTGCTGCCATCTTATGAGATTTTGCACTTAGCATCATTTTATGTGTGTGGGGTGAAGTGTCTTTTGTGCTCACACTGCCGCCGCCGCTCACCGACGCGAGAGGCCAGATTATCCCCTCATGATACAAATAAGGGTTTCGGCTTCATAAAGAAACATTCCATACGAGGCAGCGCACTTGCATCAGGGCGCCTCAATGTAACCTAGTACATGCGAAATACATTCAGAATTCCAAAAGCTGCACTAGAAAACCGTCGGAGGTATTGGAATCAGTAACGACGATCAACTTTGTGTCGTCCGGCAAAACACTACTCTAAGCAGGATATATTCTTGCAAGAAGATAGAAGCTTATGATTCAGTTCATTACGAATCTTATTCAAGTTTCTCGGGAGAACTGGCAAATTTAGCAGCCGCCGAAAAAGCAGAACCACATATTATGTCTTATGGCCGAGCATTAATGTAGACGTCTGTCGTTGGTAACGGGCGTGCCTCAGGTGCCAACAGTCTAAAGTGCATCGCACACTGTCACTCCTCTTGGCACGTTCCCTTCCCCGGACGCTCGCTTCAGCCACCTACACGTCGACATTGTCGGTCCCCTTCCTCCATGCGGGAACCATTGCTACCTGTTAACCTGCATTGACAGGTTCACAAGATGGCCGGAAGCGATGCCTCTTCAAAACATAACTGCCGAGTCGACAGCTCGAGGGCTCGTCGCTCTCTGGATTAGCCCCTACGGTGTCCCTTCCACCATTACGACTGACCGTGGTCGCCAGTTCGACTCAACATTGTTCGCCAATCTATCTCAGCTCCTCGGTGTCAACCACATCAAGACTACCTCGTACCACCCCATCGCCAATGCAATCATCGCAATGTTTTAATCGCCAACTGAAGGCGTCACTCATGGCTTCCACTTTTCCTTCATCGTGGACCGAACGCCTTCCTTTCGTTATGCTTGGCATCCGCACGTCACTTCGTAGCGACTTCTCCGTAAGCGCCACCGAGCTGACTTTTGGCACCACTCTTCGAGTTCCTGGTGAATTCTGCAGTGACTCGCCCACGGTACCGACTACAGACGTTTCCGACTAAGCATACCATCTGCGCAACGCTATGCGTACCGTGGTTCCTCCTCGACAACGATGAACATTCCGTAGTGTGTATGTCAGTCCCGACCTACAACACTGCACACACGTTTTTAGATGTGAAGCATCTTATGGCGAAGCTTAATCCGGTGGTGGTGTGCCGGCGTGACCACCCTTACTGCGCATGCGCAAGCCCTTTCAAAAAAAATAAAAATAAAAAACCTCCTCTCCCCCTCTCTCTCCTCTAGGCATCCCTCCCCGCGGCAACCACACCCTCACTGCGCATGCGCATCCCCTCCTCTCTCCCCTCTTGCGCTCCCCCCCTCTCTCCTCTAGGCATCCCTGTCCGCGGCGTCCACACTCCCACTGCGCATGCGCGTCCCCCCCTCTCTCTCCTCTCCTACGCTCTCCCTCTCTCCTATAGGCATACCTGCCCGCGGCGTCCACACTCCCACTGCGCATGCGCGTCCCCCCTCTCCCCTCTCCTACGCACCCCCTCCTCTCTCGCCTCGCGACGCCGACGCCGGCAGCGTCTGCTAGCGAGTTTCTTGGTTGAAAAAACCGACTGCTCGCGCTGCACAACCGTTCACTGGCCACCCCGTATATATGGCAATGGATCTTGACCTCCAAGGTGGTGCCGGTGGGAGATTTCTCCTGTGCGTTGTTGAACAATAAAAATTCGCAGCGTGCGCGTTAACTAAAAGCGGAGTGCGTGTCTCTGTGTCCAGTCGGAGTATCTGTCTCTCATTGCCCATTAGCAGCGATTGGCATGTTCCAGTAGGAAACACTGCTCCATCACTGCCTGCTTTGCGCCTCCCCAGTTTTCTCTCCTGCGCAACGCTGCAATGAGCGCCAGCGTCAACGCCGCCGCCAGTGTAAGCGTTAGCGCCCGCTGCTTCACATCTCACATGGTTCCTTTAGCGGGAGATGGTGTAATTTTTTGAGCGACACGATGCCGCGCGACACGATGCCGTGCGACCTCCCTTGCAGCCCCCCGTATGATGGCCTGTTTAAGGTCGTCAACCGCACACTTAAAAACTTCCGCCTGCTCATCAACGGCCGCGAAGATAGTTTCTGTCGACCGTCTCAAGCCTGCGTACTTGGATACCGACACTGCAACAACATCACATCTTACAGTCATTTCAGACTGCCATACTCGCCGCGTCCATTTCGCGGCTCATCAGACTGCTTCTGGCCACCTATAACATACCCGCGACTTTCTCGCTAGAAGGGGGGGCCCTGTAGCGCACTAGAGCGGGCTACAACAATCCGACCAGGCAAAGACGATGACGACGAAGCAACAAGAACGAGTTCACGCGCATGGCGGTTGGCACGTCTGCAGCCACCGCCGCTGTGCTTGGTCTTCCAAAATAAAGTAGCGAGAAAACGGCACGGCCACGTCGGCCGCCTTCACGATGTCGTCTCACGTCTCCATCTCTCGCTACAGTCTCCTGCTGGAAATAATATGTATGCTGCTGAATAGTAGTATGAAATAAGCTTGGGCTGATGACACTTGTGAACGATAAGATCGTTCAGCCGTCAAACTTAATAAATTTTTAGACAATCTTTAAATGTGAACAGATTGTTTCATATTGACATGCCGATGCTTGGATATCTGCTTTTAAGTTAATGTATTTCAGAGGCTTCGCAATAAAATGTGGTCTTTAATACCGTATCAAAATGGCAAGCTGGCCGAGTTGGTAAGTGAATATTTTGTGACGTGGGCAACGCTACCCATACGATAGACAGCTTGTTATAGCTGTAGTGCCGTCTTTCGTGGTAAACGAAGTTACTGGATGTCTATGATCCATCAACAACCCGCAAATGTGCGCTGCAATAGAAAGAAAAAAAGCTCCGACGCTAATATGCGACACTCAAAGTGGTGAATTACGGCAGTGAGCGGGTACCTTTGTACACGAAGGACCTATGGACAGTCGTGCATTCAAACCCAGTGTGTTTAATTTACCAATACGCTATCATCGTCATCTGTGCTTGGTGTTTACGTTACTCTCACCATGCCTTGTCGTTTTTCGCGGAAAGAAATAGGCTACAGAGACGAAGCTTTTTTCCTTGATTGTTAGCTAATTTTATTCGCATTACCTCTTCCCCTATCTCTTTTCCATCTTTGAATCCATCTATCACTCACACTATGTTTTACTACCAATGGCGCACATCTTCTTCCTAGATTCTACGTATAATGGTGCATGGAGAGTTCGTGGTCCGCGCATGTCCGTATATCTTAGTCGGTGGATCCTAAATATGGCCGGCGCTCAAACTTTGTGCAGCTCAATCTGTAATCCGTTGCGTTGTTTGTATACGCTAAATACGAGGTAGTTTGTTTCGTTTGCCGTTTGCGTCGATTGTCTGTCGAGAATCTCACAGACAACGTGCATGTCCGGCCAGGGGTTACGTGCGTACGGTCGTTAGCCAAATGTGGCTGTTAAGAAAACAGTAAATTATTGCCGTGGAGGATATTAGGAGGGCAACTTTTTTATTATTCTTATACATTGCCAGTCCCTACTTAGAACAGCTAATTACTACATTTGTGGTGACAGTTGCAGCAGCAAGATCTCTTAAAGAAACGCTAATACTACACGCTTAGAAAAAAAAAAGCTGTCATATTTGGCTGTGATTTTATACACATGAGAGTTCGCATGTGCAGCGCTCGCTTTAGTGAGTAACATTAAGTCTCATTTGGAAAGTCGTGGGACGCACGACTCTCCAAAACAGATTGAATGCGCCTCTCTCAAAAGCGTGGTACACATGTGACTCTCCTATGTACAAAATAAAAATCAAAGGGCACCATTTTTTTTGTGATATCTTCTTGTGCGAAGTGCTTGAAAGGGGTACTGACACAAATTTTTGAAACTAATACTCTGCCAAACAAATATCCTGGCTACAGGGACAGTACTAAGCAACTGTGAAGCTAGGTAAATGCTGATGAGATAATTTATGTTTACATCAATGTTGATTTTCGCATGGCGACCCTATTGACATTACACTATCGTGACGTTAGGCTCAAGTATCAACTCTCGCGGAATTCACACAGCAGTACGTCTTTTCGCGGTGACGACGCGCATGGAACCACTTAAAATAACCGCTTGTAAGTCATCAACGGAGCCACGTGGTGGCCATGGAAACGTCATATTTTGCGCCAGCACCTGACGAGAAGCTCATGCCATGTGGTGACGTCGGGGTTTAGAAGGAAGCAAAACTAGCTTTTAAAACATATTCCAATTAATTTCGTAGTGTGTACAAACGCTTACCAGGATGTTTTCTAAGCCACCATGTGCTTGGTCTTTCATTTAATGCAAAAAAGCACAATTGTAAGATCTGTGGGAGTACCCCTTTCAATTAAGGGGGGTAACAAGTTCGAAAAGTTCTCAACTAGTTCTGCTAATTAATAACATAAATTATAACTATCTGTTTCAGGATGGTAATTGTTGTCTTGATCATATTGCTTGAAATGCATGTATGGCACTGTATCTTTGCGTAGTTAACGAATGTTGACGGGTCGCACTCTGTTGTTTTTAACCGTTGTACGCACAGACACATGTCTCATATATTCAGCTGTTTACAGTTGTGTAACGATACCAACAGCAACGTGGGTATTACCGATACCAGCAGCGGTAAGCTGATATTAAGCGCTTGCGCTTGCGCGGATTGTGGCACTGGATAGTGCTATGTAGGCAGTGAATAGCGTTTGTCTACAATCGACACTAACCCGACGTGATCCCTGTATCATAGGAGTACGTATGTAAAGTTTATAAAATGAGACAGCCAACTCCGCAACCATAATTGACGTTTCACTGACAATGCGCTTGCATAGGGTCATGTCGGTTTGACGTCAGTTGTATACTTAAGCGCCATCCAATGTAGTTGGTTTATAGCAGAAGAACTGACATTTGGGCGAGTTGGATTGCGTTAAACATGATGAGTGGTTTTCAGCGCAAATCGACGTGTCCCTCATTTTCCTGTGTCTTCGTCGATTTGCGCTGAAAACCACTCATCATGTTTAAGTTGGTTTACGCAGCACTATCCAGGGCTACCATCCTTGCAAGCACAAGCACTACATATCAGCTGACGGCTTCTGGTGTTGGCAATACCCACGTTTCTGTTAGCACCGTTACACAACTGTAAATAACTGGTTATATGAAACATATGCGACTGTTCAACATGTCTCCGGGTGCAACATTTCTACATATCTTTAGCGCCATTTCATAACGTTTCGCTCAATTAAAAAAATTTACAACCCAGTCACCTTACCTCAGGATGCTTCGCATAACATCGATTCCCATGGTACTTGGGATCTGCCTAATTTTTTTAAAAACAATCAGAGAATGGAACGAACTTCCTGCAGATATAGTAAACTTGAGTGACAACGGTGCTTTATTCTCATTTTTGTGAATTGTGACATGTGTATTACGCCTTTTATACCTGTTTTCTATGTGCCATACGGTACTAAAATTTTGTTTGCGGGCTGCTATTGTTATATGTTGTTATAATTACACTTTGTTTTCTGTTTTGTGTACTATCAGAGAAATGTCATTAACTATATTGACTTTCTATGTACTCCCCCCCCTGCAGTAATCAGTACAGCGTTGGAGGAACTACGTAATTAAATAAATAAATAAAACATTGAGTGGAAAACAGCGGCGCGTCTCTGCAAGCCCTGCCGTTGTTTATAACGAATGCATTACAGTTGTTCTACGAGACATCTGCATATGAGGAATGCCACTAATGTGACATGCCTCGAAGAGTCAAAACAAGTTAATGATCTGCCCCTGAAATCTGAATGACATATCAACAGCAAGAGGTGACACCGTAGCCTGCACATGGCCTACAGTAGTGCCTGGGTCTTCATTTACGCATCGCATGGGAGCAGTTCTAAGGGATTCATAACTTAAGCTCTTACAAGCAGGGGAAAAAAGTCGAGTGTGTTCTCATAACTGCGCCAGTACATAATGACATGCATGTAGTCGGCAAACAGAACACTTCATTTAGGTGAGGTGAAACTTAGTGGTTGATTACAAGGGGGGATCTGTCCACACGGCCAGAAACCACGCTATCGTGGGTTAGAAGGGACTCATAAGTCTATCTACAGCGACTCACAGCTAGACGATATTCCGCTATTTCAGCTACACATCGGTTATATGAATGTTGATTTAGCAACATCAAGCGATTACTTCCACCCTCATTTCGCGACGACTCTCTCGGGTTGGGAAGTCACTGCAGGTACCCATGTTTCTGCTGTCTCAGTGGCGGTCCGGATTTTCATCGCTCCGACGATCCTGGTACGTCGAGTATCTGGGCGAGTGTGGGATACCCACTTTATTCGGCGAACAGCATTTCGTTTTCCTCTTTTCCTTGTGTAGGCTAAAAAAGGAGGGAGAGATAGAGATAGAAGAAGATAGAGCACAGTTACCAAGTGCATGAAATCAGTGCATAGAATACAGCACAGAGATCAGTTGCTTCAGCAGTGATGTGTAAGCCATCTGGCAAGAGCGCTAAGATGTTTTTTAAAGCATCTGGATTGTATTTGCGAATACTCCCGCATTCTCAACAACGAATCCCTCGTTCGCTGCGCTCGGAAAATGAGCTACAGCCCTCCGCATAACTGGTGTTCCACCGTAGGCGATAAGTGGTTTGTAAACAAGATGCTGAGGGCCGCATTAAAACGTAATTTGCGCATCTTTGTGATCGTGCCAAGATACCATGTATGCCATATCCTCGCACGTGATAACATTACGCCTGCCTTCACAAGCACCGCTCAACCACAACTCACTTCATTTGACCGTGTAAGCTTACAACGGTACTTTTCAAGTGAAATACTTAATGTGACATCGAAATATCTGGCCTAATGATGCCTTCAGTTCGCTTCATAAGCTCACGCGAACTGCTTCGCCGTCTGTAAAATGTTAATGCCCTCTATTATGGAAATTACTTGCGCTTATTGAAGGTGCTGGGAAGGCACAGAGAGGATTGTCGTATAGTGACTGCATCTATCGAGACACGATCATGCCTTCTACATGGCAGAATGGCCGCATGTAGTTTTCGCTCAGCGTGCGCAGTGCTGCAAGTGGTCAGGAATTTAGGGCAATGTGTTGTTAGCCACATTGTCTAATCTCGTTTGTTTTAACAAAACAGTCAGTTTTTTTCCCCAGAAACAGTGTTTAGAAAACGCACTGTCGCTGCGAAGTGACGTGGCAATTCTTACCTCCATTAAGAAGCTCGCCGATGAAGACGACGATCGAAGAAGAGAAGAACATTAGGAACAGATTGAAAACAGAGAATGTTGGACTGAAATACTCAATGCGAAATTCATTTTGTATGGCCTAACGGTGCCCTCAGTTAATTTCATCCGCTCATCCACACTCATTTGCCATCATTAAAGTTTTATAGCCCTCTGTTATAGAAGTTACTATCTTGCGATCGCCGCAAGAGGGGGGGGGAGGAGGAAAGTGACTGATGTATACTGCATGCGTCTATCAAGATACGGTCATGCCCTCCATACGGTAGAAAGGCCGAATATGGTTTTCGCTTCGAGCGAAAAGCTGTAAGTGACAAATAATTTGCGGTAATGTGTTGTTACCTGTGTTGTAACCTTCCATTTACCTCGGTAGAACAAATAGTTTTTGCGGAAACAGAGTTTAGACATCAGAGAAGTACTGTGAAGTGACGTGGTATTCCTTATCTCCAATTAGAAGTTCACCGATGAAGACGAGGATCGATGTGCAAGCGAAGGTTAGGAAAAGAAAGAAGACGGATTGCATATCGGAGACGGAGAGTTCACTGTACTTCGCTTCGCTGTCTTGAAAGAAGCACGACTGCCAGTCGCCAAGCTGCTTTTCTATCCAGGCTTTCAGCACACCGCTTTCGAAGAGCCAGCCGATTCTGCATAGAGCAGTTGAACGAATATAAGTACACTTTCAAAGCGGTGCTATATTCTCATTATAACCGAACTCTGTGTTTATGACTATTCAAATCTCCTGAAATCCTGTGGTACATTCCCAGTTTTAACGGGATTTGTGTTTGAGTTGAATGACAGGAAAGGAAGATTGTGTTTGTTAGAGGGACATATAGCCTTGCTAGTTATGCCGAAGAGCGCCCTTGCCGCCATATCTTGTGAAAAAGTTTACGAAAGTTCGTCGCCGTTTAGAAGCGGAACAGGAGGTTGGTAAACAAGACGGTGTGCGAGGAGGAGCGGAACACAAGACAAGCGGGCAATCTGCGAGCCGTTGCGCACACGGCTGCCCACCGTGCCTTCCGATATGTCGACACTACAGCCTAGAACGACGTTACAATGCGCTAACCACAATATGGCTAAGTCTCGCTTATAGATTGTCACGACTTTTGCAGTACACTAAAAAAAAATGGCCACGCCTGCGCAGAAGACGTAGCACAGTAACGGCAAAAGATGGAGGAGTGGCCATGGCCACGCCTGCGCAGAAGACGCAGCCCAGTAATGGCGAAAGAAGGAGGAGCGGCCATTACAGAGTTTGTTGTAGACTATCTTGGGGCAACTAATACAAGTACGCATGCAAGGTACTCAAACAACCGTAATTTTTATGAAGTAGTCAAGCAACCACCATGCTGTTATTGGTCATTCAGCTGTGACTAATGACGACTAAGAATTCTGGCTGAGCCTTGTATAGTAGGTTGGAAGCCTTCAACGACCCATTCGTTGCGCAATTCGTTTTGTGTGACGCCTGGTTTTCTATTTAAGGCTCGTTCACACCGAAGGTGGAGAGGCCGGAGCGGGCGAGCGGAAAGCGAAGAAAACCTTCTCTCCAGGCGGCTGGAGCGGGCAGAAAACGAGGCGGGTGGCCCGATCGTTCGGGGACCTATTTTTTTCCGCCCGCCGAAGCTCTCCGCTTTGCCGCAGCCAATCAGAACAGCTTGCGGCGGTGGCACGGTGGTGGCGCTGGTGTATCTTTGGGAGTAGAGTGCCTCGATGCGCTCGTTCGCCTCCGCTCCGGGGCGCGCGCATCGAGATACTCTATTTGGGAGAAGTAGTGTCACCTGATAGCGACACATGCACAAAAGCGCGAGATGCCCCGCCACCTCCACCGCGCGGGCAGCCTAGATAGCCGTTAGATCTGATCATGTACGAGCACTCGCAGCCTCGCCGCTTTGAAAAACCCACAGGGCCGCTTTGCCGCTCCGTTTTCTGTGCGAACGAGCCTTTGCTCTTATGCGACGCTATATTACATATGTTAACATGATTTCGTACCCGAAATGACACCCGTACAGGGGGGGTGTTTTTGCGAAGGAGTTTCAAGCACCAGCGTGGTTCTATGGAAGAATACTTGACTTCCGCGCAGAGGGCCGGGGTTCAAATGCCATCATATCCTAAAAATTTGTCTCATTTCCTTTTTTCTTATTTCTCGCGATAGTGGTTACGGACACAAACGGCGGTGGCAGCGTATAATTACGGAACCAAAAGCGGCTCTTGTTGTGATCTCATAGTAGCTTTCGCAGTAATATACAGAGAAACCTTGGTGATACGAATCTCGTGTGGTAACGAAAAATATTCGTATCATCCGAAGTTAGTATGACCAGGCATAGGTCGACGAACTCACATATGAGTCGACTCGCTCGGACTCACTCAGACTTGGATCAAGCAGTGTGTCTGAGTCTGAGTAAGTCTGGGTGAATAATATTTTGGTGAACTTGAGTCCGAGTGAGTCTGGTTGGAGAAAACTTTTGTGAGGGTGAGTCCGAGTGAGTCCAGCTCAGGAAATTTTTGGTGAGTCTGAGTCCGAGTGAGTTCAAAGGGCAAGATATATTTCGTGAGTTAGTCTGAGTGACAGACAGACAGACACAGAACTTTATTGAGGTCCTGAGGAACACTACCGCTCAAGGCGGTGGAGCAGTTCCAGTTTTTTTTGCCGACCTATAGTCCTATGTACTCATCTTCAGCCTTACTATGGGCCTTACCTCGATGCACGTTTGTACTCACCTCTACTAACACGTATTCTAAAGAAGTATTCTTCATGCACCATTTCAATGTTTATTGATCAGAGGTGTGAATTACGTAGCGGGTGCCTTGACCTGCCGCCCCCCCCCCCCCCCTCTCGCCAACCTAGAAGCGTGGCGGTTTGGGCTAGTTGGTAGGTCATGACGATTGTTATAGCGCGAGCTCAGAACGACGACAAAAGGACAAGAAGACGAGCGCTAACTTCCAACTGAGTTTATTGTGCAGAGCGCGAAAACATATAAGGAGACAAAAACCATGTGACGAAAATTGAGCAATGCAAAGATGAGTAAGGCAAAAATACAAAAGACAGAAAACCCAAGTAAGAAATCTAAGGAAACGATACTGAAGAACTATCACTAGTTGCGCGCGCTGATACTTTGGAGGAACCTTAATTCCTTCTCGGATAGAGACAAGGAAGGCTTGCTCACGCATGAGTCCTGTTCGCGTGCCATTTGCGCAGCCTCGACGATGATTCGGGTGCGATCATCTCGGTGCTTATACAGCGTCTCTGTGTCCTCTGTGTGTGGGTCCGCGTGACTCCGGCTCAGGGAAATTTGGTGAGTCTGAGTCCGAATGAGCCCTAAACGCAAAACGTATTTCATGAGTGAGTCTGAGTGAGCTCCGCAATTTTTGCAGACCTGTGTCACCAGAGAACATGCAAAATCAGTATACCACAAAAGAAAGCTGGCGTACGTTTTCATTTACTATTGATCATTGCCACAGCAACATCATGAAAAGCTCTGAATGATTGCCAGTAAAGTTTCTAGACCTCAATAATTGTACTTGTGGTCATAAATATACGGTGCGTGCGCGGAACCCGATGCGTTACGACCCTTGATCGCTAGTTGCCCCTTCCTAATTTCAGTACGCGTTTCGCATGACACCAGTGTACTGCGGCGAAAGTGACCTAAGGAGTGCCTTGCACACGATGGATGAAGGCCAGAAAATTTTACAACTGCTGTCATTTGTTGTTATTTCCTTGTCGCGGGAGGTTTGCTCGCGGCGGGAAGTTTACTCGGGAGGTTTGCTCAAAATTCGAAGTCTCTAGTGCTAATCGGAGAGTTGGCAGGTGTGCGCGTCCCCAACATCGTGCATGTTGATGTTGCGAGGACTAGCTCCTTTGCCAAAACTGTCCCCTTCCTCTTTCGGTCTCGTTAACTTTTCATAGGATGTCTGATTGCGCGGACGTCTGCGCGGACATAGGATTGCGCGGACATAGGATGTCTGATTGCTCCGTCCACGTGGCAGGCACGTGTAGACACAGTACATCACTGCCTCGAGCTTAGCAGCACGCGGCGACGTGTTGGGGATGAGAAAAAAAAACGGCGACGCCAACGCCATCTGTCATGTAAACACGAATGCAGGCGAAGGGCCACCAAAAATCGTGTGCACATGGTCGATCGTGACAGCGCGGCGCGAGCGAGTCTTCCGCAGCAAAGCGTGCAGTACGCAGTACTGAGTTCATTGCCCGGGTCCCCCCGAATCCGTGACAATGAACTCAGTCAAAGACTCCGATTTAAGCACAACAAACATTTATCAAAAAACTAAGAAAACACGCGGTACTCTGAAAATACACAAATGTACAAAATTAACTCATAAAGTCACTTCCAACTCAAACCAGCAACCTACTCCATAACTAAACTGGCCATAACTAAACGCCAGTCGTAGCCTGTACACATGCAGGCCGCCGTACCGCTGGCTTGACCGCTAGGCCCGTTAGGCCTAACGTCGTCGTCGGCGCGTTGACCCGGCGTGGTGTCCCACCGATGACGTGGCACTCCGGGGATTGCCTTTGGTGGCCTGCAGCAGAAGGGGGCTTGCTACGGGAACGTCCGTGCTTGCCGGGCGCGGTAGCTGCATCCCCGAGGAGCCTTGCTCGAACGCCGTCGAGTACGCCGGCCACACCTCGGGACGCCCGCGTCACCGGTAGCCGACTCGAACGCCCGTCGCTCCCGTCACCAGGCCATCAGCTGGCGGTCCGACCTCCCGCTTCGCAGTCCACGCAGACAATGCCCGCTCCCGCCTCTTCGTCTTCCTTTTCGGCTCGGGTCCACGTGCCTCGAGCGCTCTCAGATTTTCCAAGCGCGCGCTCGCGCGGATCGCTTGGTAGGCTTCCTCGTCTTCCTCTTATTTTCGTCACATACCTCTTGCTCGTGACAACACCACCACCGGATTAAGGTTCGCCATAAGATGCTTCACATCTAAAAAAGACAGACGAGGCGAGCAGTTCAACCTACTTCGCAGCGGTTAAAGGTAAGCAAAGCTATAGCTGCCTCGTGGCTAAGTCAGGGGGTGATGCTCCAGCGGTACGGATCAGGCTTTTTAGTGTCATGGCCGTGTAATCTTTGATTATAAATGCGAAGCATTTTTTTTGCGTACTGTAAGCACTTTTGTGTTTCTGTGTACGTATCTATCTATATATCTATCCATCTATCTATCTAGCCGCCTACGTCTTGGCGCTCTCGTGATCGCCTCCTTAACTTGGGGTATACCAAAATTTGTATGGGAGGGTAAGAGGTATTGACGAATATGTCTGGCTGGTCATGACATGAATAACGTGAAAATCCCGTCGGGTACGTTGTCAAACTCATTTCTCCAGACACGTGTGGCTCATACCCGTATACCACGGGCCGGGGAATGCGGGTATGCGCCACAGGACTTTGACAATTTATACCTACCCAGAAACGGCGAGAACAGGCATTGGTAATTTAAATGCGAGAGCGTTAAGAGAAATTGACATCGGTGGCGTTGACACTGGTAATTTAAAGGCGACAGTGTTAAGAAAGACGGCCATCGGCGGCGTTGACGCGAGCAATACAAAGAATAGAAATCAGAGTCCCAGCAGGAATATTGACAGTTGGGCGAGTTGGTATGTGTTCATGATTAAAAACGGCGCAAAAAACACGAGACACAAACGAAGAATACACGAAGACAGGCGCCGGACTCTCAACTAATCTTTATTCACGTCGACTCACACTTATATACATGCACGTGGTCACACAAACGATGCAAATGTAAAAAAAAGAAAAGAAAACAGGCAGGGGTTATCACGCTAACCCACTTAAATAAGAGCAGGAATCGAACCCAAGCATTCTGCGTGGCAATCAAGCATTCTACCACTGAGCCACGTCAGGTCTTGAAACTGCTTTGGAAGAACACTCTATGCAGGCGTAATATTGGTGAAATGTATATTGTGGTTGCAGTGCTGGCTATCTAACTTTATAAACATTACATACGTACTCCTATTACGAGGGAGTCATGTCGGGTTGACGTCAGTTGTATATTTAAGCGCCATCCATTGTACTTGGTTTACGTAGCACTATCCAGGGCTACCACCCATGCAAGCACAAGCTCTACATATCAGCTTACGGCTTCTGGTGTTGGCAATACCCATGTTTCTGTTGGCATCGTTACACAACTGTAAACAACTGGTTATATGAAACATATGCGACTGTTCAACATGTCTGTGCGTGCAACATTTGTACATATGTTTAGCGCCATTTTATAACGTTTCGCTCAATAAAAAAAATTACAACCTTACCTCCGGATGCTTCGCATACCATCGATTACCACGGTACTTGGGATCTGCCTAATTTTTTTTTTGTTTTTTGCACGCCGCGAAAGTTCGTTCACTACAGTACGCGTTCGCCACTGCCAGTATGCACATCTAAACAACAACCATATGTTTTTCATAGTAGACAACGTGGAAACTCGATCGAGTTTCATTTCGCAGCGCATATAGACCACTAGGAATTTTTAATGTGTAACAGAATGAAGCTTGCCGCGACGTGTACCATCGTACACGGCAATATCGCCTACTTCGGTAATGCGTTTCGTGTTAAGTCAGGCGTCGTTGTCGTCTATCATCTGCTCCACATTGTAAACGTCATTAACGAACTTTTCTTTTTTGATTACGTTCACTTTTCGAAGAGCCTGTCCAGCTGGGAGATCTTTTTTCAAGCGGTACATTGCGAAGCGCTGCAATTGCAGGGCGAGAGGTCTGCACGTGCACGGAAGTGAGCGGCAGCGCGGCGGATGGAAGGGAAAACACTTGACGTTTACCCCCAGTTTCTATTTTAAAGACCATAGTCTTTCTTGGGATACTTCAACGCAGAAATTGTGGTCTGTCTGTCTGTCTGTCTGTCTCTCTCTCTGTTGCTCTTTCTATCTGTCTGTCTGTCACCCGATTCAGCCACCCGGCCAAAGTTTAAGCACTTGCTGAACGCCCAGCCATTTTGAACAAGCGTTTGCGTTCATACTTGTGAACATTGTCGATCAAAAAGCAAATATTACGCATATCTGAGGTGCAGGATCAATACGTAAGTAGGAGGTGGTATGTTCCTTTATAAGAAAATACGTAGATACGTAATTCTAATGACTAGAGGCCGCATTTTTAGGCACTAAAAAATCGCGTTTTAGGCGCCAAAAACAGGCAGCAAAACACAGTTTTAGGCCCCCCAAATCGTAAATATAGGCAGCATAAATATTTACAAAAACACAAATTTTCGAAGAAAGACGTGTGCGACCGGTGTCTACGACAGGAAAGCAAACAAATATTATAGTTTATGGTGGCACAAAGGCGTCAATGGTTTAACTAGCCATGCTATTGTCCGGTTTCCCGCACGGTTTCCAGAACACGGTCTCTTTTTTTATTGTCCAGCATTGGTGAGTTGAATGTCCGCCGTCGAATAAATACACTCCTGGGTCTCTTTTTTTTCGGCATGGCTGCGAAGGGCAGCCCAGGAGCCAATAGCCAGACCGCTAAAACGCAAGAAGGGACTTTTAGCCTCTATTGGCGGGGTCTAATCGGGCAGGGTCAATTTATCCTCTGTCTGTTAACACCTTAAAGGTCCCCTTACCAGATTTGAGCATTTAGAGCCGGCAAGTGTAATGCATGCACTGGGCGCTAACGATCACGTCTGCCAAGATTTGCCACGCTACGAGCCCTGGAAAGAGGGGAAATGACAGACTAAACGCAGCTTGCCCTTGATCTCACGGGCGCGCGCACCAATATGGAGCAGGTGACGTAAAAGGAATGGTCCTGCGTACGTCAAAGTAGTGCGTGACACTGCGAGAATGATTCGAGGTGACATGTGTAATTTTTGTAATCTGTTGCTTGAATACAAGAATGAAAGTTGTAGAAATAATAAAGCAACAAATGGAATCTGTGTGCGTTTTTATTTATCTTTTTACTTCGAATCGAGCGTGATGCCAGACTAAGCTGCCTCCATATCATTTGTGTCGGTGTTCTCGCCGTTGCCGCATCGTGCCGGCGCCAGCCCTGACAACGCTTGGCGTGTTTTTGGTGCATCGTCCCTTACAGCAGTTACAGCGGTGCGGCGCGCTGTGTCGTGCTAAGGATACATAATCCATGCCAGGCTCTCCAAGTGCATAGAGGGATCAATCCCACAGAAACAGGCAGTGCACTAGAGAGAACGCCGAAACGATACAACACCGCTTGTGTGCACGACCTGGCTTGGCCTGTCATGCGCACACCTTGCGTGCGCATGACGTGTTGATGCGTCTGCGCACGCAGTCTTCCGGCTCCGAGTTCCTCCGATACCGAAGAGGGCAGGGAAGAAATTTGGCTTGCGAGTGGCAATGGTTTCAAGCTCACCTACCAGCATCATGCTTTCGCGGCTCGTAATGAACCAGTTAAAAAGTTCTTGCGGTATAAAGCTCTTCATTGGGCACGCAACAACTTCCAGTGTCTAACTAAAATTTCTTATGTGACCTGGTGAAGCGCCCTTTAAGAAGTAAATTACAAACGAAACAAAAGCAAAGTGCACATCTGATTTTTTTTTTACTTGCGCTCTACATTCCCCCCTGACGGCACTCCATGCATGGTTTCGCATTCGTTCTCAATCTTCCTGCTGCTGCACAGAGGCACCTTCTGTTTTCTGCCCCCCCACCACACCGAGGTCTTCAAGGAGGTGCTTCAATTTCTTGGGAACACTGGGGTGGAAAATCGGCTTTAAAAGCCGCCCGCCACGTCCTCGGCCGCGGACGCCACTCTACTCTCCTCTTGCCACCTTTATTTTTCTCTCCCCATTACACAGTATACGCTGGGACGTGCTCCCATTTAGGGTTGCAGAAATAGCGCCTTTTCCTCTCCCCCCTCCTCCCCGTGCTCCAACCGCTCGCGCCATGTCAGTGGGGTGGGGTAAAGTGGCGGGCGCGTCCCATTACACTGCTGCTAGCGGTTGCTTGCCGGAAGTTTGTTGAACTAGGAAACTAGGTTGTGGCACCCCATAGAGTTCCGAAACGTCATTTTTGCCCGGTAGCATGAATTACGGTCTCAAACTGTACTCGAAAGCAAAATTTGAGTTTAAATAGTGCTCATATGGGCGCCGTTCTTGAAAATAGGCATTTAGAGGCACTTAAAGACATTTAGGCACAAACCCCAACAATAGGCATTTATAGGCACTATAAAAACACCATAAAAGCCCTCCTTAACCCCTAATTCGTGCTCATATATCAAAGTGGCGCGATAGGAACGCAAGGAAAAAAATAGGCATTTGCCTGAAATCCGGTCTCTACTAATGACCCTAGTGTTTCTTAGGCTGCGTGACGCTATGCTCGAACTGCGACGCAATGCACGAAAAAGCCCTCGGCCGACGATATGGTGCTGCCGCTAGCAGTGGCCTGGGTTCTGCACAAGCTCATGTTTCTCAACGCCACTGCCAGATGGCGTCCATATCTCACGCAGCGCCTCCTCTATTTGATCAATGCCAGCCAGATGAGGCCGATTCAACATAGAGGAGGCGCTGTCTCAGGCAAGGCAAAACATTTCAGGACGGCCGCCAGAAGACTAACGTCTTTTTGGTTTGGTTTGGTTTATTCAAGGCAAAAATGGTACAAGATTGCCTTGGGGGGATACGACTAAAGGCTAAGTAAATGCCTGACTTGGTCGTGCCACCCTGGCAGCACAGCAGAAACATACCAGCAAGCACCGTAAACAAAAAATTACAACAGTACGTGTTGTCTTACACGGGTACCTTCATGAACAGAACAGAAGTATGAGTAAGAGCAAAAAAAAAAATCATTAACAGGGTTCTCATTCAAGTGGTGGCAAATACAAAAAAAAAACATACATGTTTTCAATCAAACAAAAACAGGTGACATCTTGACTAGGGCATCGAGATGCTCTGCATGACAAAGAATGTTAAATTAAAAAAACAGGCAAAGAGGTAATAAAGAAGGTGTAAAAAATACAAAACATCGACTGATGCGAATTTTAAAAATCAAGGAAAGCATCGGTTTCTTCAACTAGGAACTTTTTCGTTTTTTTTTTAAATGATCTAGCTGAAGTTCCATCTTCCAGTAAATGTAGTATGGTTGGGTGTTTGTTTAAGATGTCTGGAATTTGTGGAGTTAGTCGTTGGTGACCATAGTTCGTGCGTGATCTGTGTTTGTATATTAAGCTCTTTCGCAGGTCGTATGGCGTTTGTTTTACATAATATGTGTCCAAGAATAGTGATGTATTTAGCCTATACTGACGCTGTATCTCTAGACATAGCTTATGTCTGTATAACAATTTGATAGGCAATAATTTGTATATTTTGAAATACCGCCGAGTGCTTTCGTAGAGGGGAGTGTTAGAAATCGCACGCATTGCGCGCTTTTGTAATAGCAGCAGAGAGTGAAGGTTTGTGGCAGTCGTTGTTAGCCACACCAAGGAACAGTATGTTAGTCGTGAGTGCACTAGAGCGTAGTAGATTTGTAGCTTGACATTTGTTGGAACATAGTGCCTCAATCTATTTAAAATGCCGATCCTTCTGGAAAGATCTTTTTTTATCGCATCAACGTGAGGGGACCAAGAAAGCTGTTCTTGAAATACAACTCCTAGAAATTTTATTGTATTTGTTCGCTGAATTTCACTGCTCTGAAAATAAAGTGGGGTGCATGGAATATGAGTTACTCCTTTAGGTGTGAAAAACATGTACTTCGTTTTAGCAATATTCAATTGAAGTTTATTTGCATTTAACCATAAATTTAACTTTTGCATCCAAACGTTAGATTCTTTATATAATTCAGGTATGTTTGTGCCTGCGAAAAATACATTTGTATCGTCAGCGTACAGTATTATTTTCTTGTGTCCCTCGATATTTACGATATCATTAATGAACAGCAGGAATAGGACAGGTCCAAGAATCGATCCCTGGGGAACACCATATTTAATTAGCTCAGCTTGAGAGTGTATACTGTTTACAACAGTATACTGTTTTCTAGATGAAAGATAACTTTGTATTAGTTGTGCTGTGGTACCCCGAATGCCATAATACGGAAGTTTTCGTAAAAGCAGATCGTGTTGTATACTGTCGAATGCCTTCCTGAAATCCAGAAATATTCCTAGTGTATAAATTTTGTTTTCAAAATTGTCTAGAATGTATTCTTTGATGCTGAGTAGAGCAGATTCAGCAGATTTATTTTTGCAGAATCCATACTGGTCTTTTGCAATTATGTTGTTTGCGTTTAGAAAGCCCGTAATTCTCTTATATATAACCCTTTCAGCCATTTTCGCGAATACGGAAAGTACAGATATAGGTGTGTAATTATTAAGATCGTCAAACGATCCACCTTTATGGATGGCGGTTACTTTCGCAAGTTTCATTTGATCGGGAAAAACGCCTGAGGATAGCATCAAATTATAAATGTGCGTTAGTGGTATAGCGATAATGTGCCTTATAGCCTTTAAAGGCTTTGGTTTAATGTCATCTGGGCCAGAAGCACAGTTATCCTTCAATAATGAGATTAGCTTTGCCACTTCGTGTTGATCAGTATGAAACAGGAATACACTAGACGGGTACGCTGACGCTATATAGTTCTCGCAATACGTTTCCGTGCTATCCGTTGTGAACTCACCAACTGTTAAAAAGGGTTTATTAAAAGTGTCGGCAATTTCTGATTTACTCATACCCGGTTTCTCAAACTTTATTTGTCTGGTCACCTGCTTTTTGTTAACTAGCTGATTTATTGTGTCCCACAGCAGGCGCGCGTCTCCTGCGTGAGTTGTACATTTATGAATGTAGTATTCCGTCTTGGCTATCTTCAAATCTTTGTTCAGAGTGTTACGGAATTTTTTGTAATTACGCAAATCGTTTTCGTCTCTGGAGGACAGGAAAACCTGAAAAAGGCTGTTTCTGACTTTAATTCTGTTGTATAGTTCCACTGTCACCCATGGTTTTCTGACTTTTCTGTTTTTTGCAGGGCTTAAGAGGGAAGCACGTCTCATATAAGGATGTGAAGCGGTTCAAAAAAAATGCTATATGCCTTATTAGGATCTGTTTCTTCAATTACCGGGCTCCAGTCAGTTCCAGTGCTAAGGTTTTCAAAAAGTTTAATGTTATGGCTTGAGTAACACCTAATGAGCATTTCATCCTTACTTTTGATTACACAATTGCCTGGTAAGAAGCAGTAAATTGGAAAGTGATCTGTAATGTCGGAAGTAACTGCCCCTGCTTTGACATCAGCAGGATCAAAGCTTGTAATACAAAGATCTAATGTTGTTTCCGAAGTGGCCGTTATTCTTGTTGGAGTGCCAATTACATTCATACAGCCATATGATTCGATTAGTTCATTTAGGCGTACGTAGCTGAGGTTATCTCGTGACACATTGATATTAAAATCACCTACTAAGACAGTCTGTCAGCGAGAATCTAGCGATCTTTCCAGTAATTTCTCAGTGAAATTCAAAAAAACTTTCTACTGAGCCAGAAGGAGGGCGATTAATAACAGAAAATAACACATCAGAACAATCTATCATTATACACTCATAGCTATCACTTATGACCTTAAACTCGGGAACAATTCTATACGAGAGGTTTGTACGGACATACATACAGACACCTCCACCACGTTTTCCTACTCGGCATGCAGAAATGCACTCATAACCATCTATCAAAATACAATCATCATCCGATGAGAACCAAGTTTCAGTAAAGCAAATTATATCGAAAGGATAGTTAGTATCAGACAAGAACATGCTTATTTCATCAAAATTCTTCCTTAAACTTCTGGCATTTAAATGCAAAACTGAAAGTCTTGAGTCGCTGCTTAAGGTTGGAAGATGGCGTAAAAATTCGAGTGGTGAGTACATATTGAGACAGGATGACGAGTACATAACTAATACCACCTTTCACGATAAACGTGACATATCCTCGCTTCCTCGAACGACCGTTGCTCTTTCGCCATTTGCTCGCCTCACCAGCACCTTCCCGTTTGCATGCAATACGAATGCAAAACCAGATTTCATAGCCCATTCTTTGGTCACAGTGAGCAGTTCACGCGCCTGTCGAGTCATGTTCTCACACATGTATGTGTGAGAACATGACTTGATGACATTTCCAGCGATGCACGCAGATACGCGGCCAATTTTTTCTTGCGATGCGCTGCAAGTGAAGCGAGAGCGCTGCACGTGCACGGAAGCGAGCGGAAGTGCGGCGGAGAGAAGGGGAAACGCGCGACATATACCCCCCAGTTTCTATTTTTCTGCAAGAGATGGCGCTGCCTGTCAAAAGTCGCAGCGCCACTAAGCGGTGCTTTAGAAGCCTATAGAATGCGGGAAGGACAACGCGAAGGAGAGATGTGGTGGTCTCGAGCCGAGCAAAGAAAGAAAGAGAAACAGAAGCAGAGAGACTGAAAGAAAGGAAGATATAAAGAAAGAGAAAATCTTGGCGTAAAAAGTTTCTCATAAGGTGGCGGGATTCGAGCCCGCGCACCCCCGATC
Organism: Rhipicephalus appendiculatus; assembly: GCA_030522465.1. Lineage (NCBI taxonomy): Eukaryota > Metazoa > Arthropoda > Arachnida > Ixodida > Ixodidae > Rhipicephalus > Rhipicephalus appendiculatus. The sequence goes on from JALIZH010014621.1 coordinate 33,764, forward strand.
CCAAGGCGAGCGTCTCAAAGGAGTACTGACACGATATTGAGGCACCCCAAAGGGACATATTTCGTCTCCATGGTGTGCACTGTCATCGCTCTCCACACATCGGAGCCAGACAACGCGTACAAAATATTTTACTTTGATTTTAAAGTTCTTCGCCCAGCATCTGCAAGCCAGTCCCACCGCAATGGGCATTACCACGACAAGTCAACGCAGTTCACTGGGTTTGCGAAATTTGCATCCGGCATGCAGCCTAAATTCTAGGAATCACTGTCAGAGAGTCTGGACGACAATTCACTCATCGTTGTTTACGTGAATCACGTGAGATTGACAGCAAACAGGCAGCTGTTGATGTCGCGAGTTGCAGTCTTCCCGTGACGTCAGACCTCACTTGACACGTCACTGCGAAGCCACCCTCTGGATACCGATACCGAAATTGCTGTTTTAGCGTAGCGTGGTAAAAATATATTCGATGCATTCCCAAGCACCACGACACTCTTTTTTTTTTTGGGTTCTTGACACCCGCGTTTTTATTTAGAGCAACAACCCGAAAATGTTTAAACTTCGTGTCGGGACTTCTTTAACCACTCGGCTATGTAAGCACGCTGACAGAATATAGCAATCTTGTACTGGCCTCGATATCGAACAGAGTCAGCACCTAGCGGCGAGCGTACGAAACCCCGTAGTGTGGTTGGCTCCTTGATTCGTCTGCTAGCCGCAACGTGTTTGCATATGTGCGAATGTGATGCACGTCCTCAGAGAGTGGCTTATTCCGTTGTGTAAGCCCAGTATCAGATGCTTGTACGGAAGCCTACACGATATACACGAGTTTTTCGCCTTCCGAGGCTTATGTGCACTCTGATAAGTGAGTGCATGCACATGTTGGTTTGGCGCTAGATGTCATCGTCGTACCGTCCATTCGCCAAGGTCATTTCGATGAGAGGCCGCTTTTACGTTCACGCACGTCACGTGGTGAATTTGGCGTCCTCCTAAACCAAAGAACTACTATATATTGAGGTGTCAATGCAGAATTTTAGCTGCCCCGCATCTCGTGAGGTGTCGGCGATTTCGAAATCATTGTGCTACCAAAACGCATGAACTAGCGTCTGCAAAGGCCGGTTAGTTACAAAAAGGGAAAAAAATGCGGATGTGTATATGCGCAAGCAGAAAAACAGAGTGCTCAAATTTCTACGACAGCTCATTACGCAGAGAGTCTTTTTCTTTTAGGGGCGAAGCTCCTTAAAGCGGCACCCGTTCGTCCCTCGTCGTTGTCGTAGTCGTAGTCGTAGTGCGTAACAAGTCTTACGCTTTGACCTCCAAGGTGGTGCCGGTGGGAGATTTCTCCTGTGCGTTGTTGAACAATAAAAAATTCGCAGCGTGCGCGTTAACTAAAAGCCGAATTCTTCTGTCTCTCATTCCCCATTAGCAGCCATTGGCATGTTCCAGTAGGAAACGTTAAAAAAAAAAGCCGACTTCTGCTGTCTCTCATTCCCAGTAGCAGCCATTGTTTACCTCCAAGGTAGTGCCTGGTGAGATTTCTCCTGTGCGTGATTAAACAATAAAAATTTTGTTCAAAACGCCGTTGATTGATGAAATAAACCAACGAGAGACGCCAGATGTTTTCTAAAAGCGAAACGAAAAGACGCCAGATGTTTCTAAAGCAAAACGAAAAGACGCCAGCTGCTTAACGAAAGACGCCAGGTGTTTTCTAAAGCAATGGTTTTATAATCAAAACCATATCGCTATACAGGTTTGTAGTTGACGATGCTCGTTGCCGTCGGTGTGTGCTCGTATGGATAAGGATGCCGCTGCAACCAGTGCAAGAACCACTTAGCTTACATTTCACCGACCACAAAGCGGTCATAATGAAAGGACAACGGAAACCAGCAATAAAAGTTTGATAAAACATTTAATCAATCGTTTCACGTCATTTTTATCGGGCGAATTAACGGAAGAAATTTCACGGTTTAACCGATGATTACTTCCAGGAGCTTCGCCCAATCTCATCATCATTCACCTCGTGGATCTGCCGTCAATTTTTTTTAGTAGGCGCTCGAACAAGACATAAATTATTGGTTCAGTCGCGCGATAACAATACTCTTGTAGTATAGGCAAAATACAAGCTAACCACGTACAAATAAAGAGGAAAAAGCATCCAGCACGGTGCGAAAACACTCGACTGTCGCCGAATGCCAGCACACCATTCATTGGCAAATTGCGCTTTTCTCACACGTAATAGGAACGTTAGGCCGGCTTCGCGCATTAATATGGCAATAAAAAGCTTATATACCACCATTACGCTGCCATCAACGCACTTTATTTGCCGACAATCGCCTCGAACCGCTCAAACCGAAGCGCCGCTCTGTGCATTTGTGTACGCGCCGCCGACCAACTATCCACACCACCACCGCGGTGGTGCTGCCTCCTATAGGTCGATCTCGCCCCCCAATAGCAGGGTTCTCAAACTCACATCCGCTAACGGGCCGCATTCACGAAAATTTACTCCCGCAAGGGCCAGTACAACGACGAAGATTGGAGGGGGGGGACGATAGGTTGTACAAACTCTCAGCAAAACTTACCATTTTAAAGCTTTCCCATGTCGCGTAAATTCTTTATTTCTCAAGGGACTTTGGCGCCAGAATTCCAACATATTGATACATATCTCCAAACTGACAAAAGTGTGGGTGACGATTCGGAAAAAAATTTGCATTGGCTTAGCTCGGCTATGCCAGCCAGGTTATACGTAGCGTGAGCAACGGATGGACGCACAGATGGACGAAAAGATGGATGGATGGACGGACGGACAGACGGACGGACGGATAGATGGGCGGACGGACGAACGCGCGGACGGACGAACGCGCGGACGGACGGATGGACGGACGGACGGATGGACGGACGGACAGACTAGCGAGCGAGCTCACGCGAGACAAGCGCCAGCCCACTAGTGACAAGTCACTCCAGGAGCTTCCAGGCCTTCGCCGGCGCGCCAGCTGTGCGCCGTGTGATATCACTGCTCCTCGGGCATGCGCAGCACGGTTCTCGATAAGCCACGCAAAACTGCTCAACCTCGGCCAGTGTAGCTTACGCTACAAAAGAGAGTTTTGTTTCACGGTTATGTATCAACACGTGGTGAACGCAGGAGGTGTATCACGGAAAGGATGCTTGAGACCAGTCACGCCTGGGTAGATGAAGAACATTCTTACGAAGAATATGGCCGCGCTAGCGAGACGTTCACGGGCCGCATGCGGCCCGAAGGCCGCGTGTTTGAGAACCACATTGTACAGCATCCCATAGCAAGCTTCTAGAAAAGGGCAATGAGGATTAGGAGGGGGGAAAGAAGGAGGGGAGAGTAAAGCATAGCACATAAAAAATGAGAAAACGAAATAGATAGAAAGAAATGCAGATAGAGAAAGAAACAATCAATGCAAGAGAAATAAAAAAAACAAAGAGAGAGAAAAAATGGAAAGAAACAGGAAACAAGGGAGAAATGGAGAGAGAGAGGCAAAGCTCAGAAGTTAACATAAAGGAATATACAAAGAAAAAAAAAAGGAAAAAGAAAACAGAAATAAACACAGAAAAAAAGGCAGAATTTAACCAAGAGAAGAGACAATAAGGAAGAGGGAACAAGAAAGAGAAAAGTGAAGAGAAATAAAGAAGCCCACCTCTATAGAGAAATAGAGAACTACAGAAATAGCTAGTTTCCCCAGAGAGCATCGACGGGCTCGTGCTTCACTCTCCCAAGCTTTGCGTGACTTAGTGCTCACTTCCAGAATTTTAAGGCGAAAGCCTTTACTGTCTTATGCTCACGTTCGTCCGTCCGTGTCCGTCCGTCCTTCCGTCCGTCCTTCCCTCCGTCCTAGCCCTGGCACGGTGACAGGTGGCCGCCGGGGTGCGCACACGGACGCCGGTCGCATCGGACTCTACAGCGCTTGCGCTTTGCTTGCGTAGCGTCGCTGTGCCCAGCGTTTCCAATCATGCAAAGAGGGAGACGCGCGCATCGCGTTCCATTCTGAACGAGCCCGTCTCAATGGACACAGCCGTTCGCGGAACACACTTCGGAATTTACAAAGTGTCCGTAAATTTAAGCGCTGGAACGCGCATGGCGTTTGCACGATGCCCAAAGCGCGAGAAAATACGAACGCATGCGAACGGCGGCAGATTAGTCTCGCGTCTCACTGCGATTCGCGGTAAAACATTAAAAAAAAGAAAACACGCACACATTCCGCTTGTGTCCCATCCCACTGAGAGTGTAAAAGAAAAAAGATATGGCATAGTCAGTCGAATGGCCACAATCTTTCGCCGAACACACTTCGGAATGTACTAAGTGTCCTTCAATATTTTACTTTGTTATAATCCTTGTGGAAAACTTGCTACATGTAATTCCTTTTCTACTGTCCTAGGTGTGGCTGGCCCTTTTCTGTAGCCTGGTGGTATGCGTATTCGCAAGTGTGCTGTCAGACGCCGGAAACTACATCCGCCGGACGAACAAACAAATACGTGAACTACTTCAGGAATACTGGTGGACGTATACGTCAGCGATGTTCATGAAGCGTAAGCATAATCCACCACCTCGCGCTGACTAATAAACCGTAGACATTACTTTTTGTTTGTCCTAATTTGCTTCCTAATTGTATAGAAAATTCAACACTACATTTTTTTTCTTGAGGGAGACGTGGTTTTTCTTGAGGAAGACTTAAAAACATGTTCAAGCGAGAAGAGACCTCTGCTCCACTTTGATGTGTGTACACAAATGTGACCAAAAGTAGGCCTTTTTGATTCGTATAATATTCGCTTCTACACCACACCTCGTAAAATATGCTACTGCAATGCAAACAATTTCCTATGCAAATCAAGCAGCGGAGACTAAACCGTGCAGTATACAGAAGCAGTGTACGACAATCAGGCCCTTTTGTAAAAACCAGCGTAATTCCAGGGCGTTTAGAGGACGCTTACCCCCGTATTCAGAAACGCTCCTTGACTTGACTCGCCACCGCTTCAAGGGCGCGCGTTTGAAGCGCGTTTGTGCTGCCTTGGCACCGCCGAAGGACAGCGCGTTCGAAACGCGTTTGTGCTACATTGAAGGCGGTGGCGAGTCAAGTTCAAGTCAAGGAGCGTTTCTGAATACTGGGGTAAGCTTTTAACTGGACATTGCCTTTTCATTCGCTTGCCATGCTCCGTTTCTCGACACGTACCTGCATTACTTGAATGAATTCAAGTAATGATGCATTACTTGAATGAATTCAAGAATAACGCTCCAGTAACTGATGCCAGGGCTGGGCAGTATCGAAGATACATGTATCTTAGATACTATCTTAGATACTCTTTGGGTATCTTGTATCGGTATCGCGATACGTCTCGCAAAACGAGTATCTGTATCTGTATTTCCGATACATTGAATAATGTATCGTGGATCTTAAGATACAAGATACTACTATAGAAACTCCACCCTGCGAAACAACAAACGTCAGCTGAACTCTGCTTCTCAAGCTGATACTGCTGCCACTAAGCCACCTCAATAAAGCTAACGACAGTGATATTCCTTTGTCCTTTTGTCAGAGTGCTCCAGTGAGCATAAGAAATAAGGTCTATACGCGTCTCTACTGGTTGAGCAAAGTCACGCGATGGCACTCGAGCCATCTCGACAAAAACAAGCGCGCGAACGTCTACGTGCAGCCGACCTTTTGTTTCTCCATATTTTCTTTCTTTTTAGCTGATGTCGGTGCCATGAACCTTGTTTGTAGCCACGTTACTGTGCTGTGTACTACAATGCGTGCGGCGTCTTTCGCTCAAATTAGGATGCGGCTATAGTGTCGTTATCGAAGTTTGTCTTGCGTGGTGCTTCGTTGCAGTCTCAAAAATTCGTTGCAGATTTGACAGATATCTTCGATGTAAGCTTGACTTGCACACTATGAGACTGACTGGACACTAGGAGATTATATGCCAATTAGATTCTAACAACCGTCGCTCCACCGGTGTCGATGCTATATGCAATAGAAGAAGCATTTACGTACCATATAATATTTTGGCGTACTGCATCTTTGTTCTTCGTGCTAAATAATGCAAGAACATTTTTTTTAATGATAGCTTGATTGTTAGCACAAGTGCTCTCTTTGTTTTCGTCCGTTTGCATGCCACACATTACCTAGGCCTCTGTGCAGCTTTTTTTCCCTCTGTAGTAGTAATAGTAGGTAGGTAGCCACGTGTAGTGGAATGTACCCACTCCACTTGATAAAGATGACGATGACGCAGTATAGTGGAATGTACCCACTACACGTGATAACGATGAAGTATAAGCGCGTTCCAGTATAGTGGAATGTACCCACTACACGTGATAACGATGACGATGACGCTGATGATCGTGAATTATAAGCGCGTTCCAGACCACACGTTCTCTTTCTGCCATGGATGAAAACCATCGAGCTTCGCCCGCTCATCATCATTCACTTCGTAGATATGGCGTGATTTTTCCCCGTTTGTTAACTGTAATAAATCTTTCGTAACCTCCTCCTCTATTCCTTCTCTTATGTATTCCTATTTTTAATTGTCTGCGTCATTGCTACTATTTACATATCTACATTCCATGTGAGTTTACTGTTCAGGCGACGTCAGGGCCAAGGTAAAATAATCTGAGCGTGCCTAGTGCTTTCAGGAACAAAAATTCTGCTTACGATTTAATAAAACAGCGAAATTGAGTTTACATTATAGCAATGGAAATTATCTTAAAGACGTTAGGAAGGGGATTTGAGAAACATAATATCAAGTACTACGGTCTTCTCATCAGCGTCTCCACGAGCCCTTTAGTGCTATTTTCCGTGGGCACTGAGTTTTCTATTGTCTGACTTTAACACCTAAGTTGACGATACATCATGCTTTATTTTCCTAGCTTTTAGGGGTGCCACCTGTATCGTGTTTATAAGGGGTGTCACGTAACTGGAACCAAATATATACAAGGAAGTGCTAACCTCAACTGAATAAAACCATAGGGACTATGATAAAACTAACGATGGGGTTTGATGCCATGTGGCTCTCATTATGGTATCTTTATATTGCGCTTAATTTCTTAACTAGGATGCGAGATGTAACATTTCTGCTATACATTTTGGGGCCAAGTGTGTTTCTTTGTGTTTTAGAGGGCATTCTAAAACGACAAATCTGACTTTTTGTGGAAAATTACACGCTACGTAGTGATTTTCCCGGCGTTTAAAGAAAGCCGGAGAAATATGACCACGTTACTGCGCTCGTACGCTATTGTGCTGCAGCGCTCTCAGACGTGCTTCGAGCCGACCACGGCGAAATGAGGGGCCGTGGCTTAGGCATCGGCTGCACAGCGCGCCAGCATTTCTGACTACCACACACGGCAAAGAAACACCATCGTCCCTGACAAGCGACAGGCTGACGGTCCGCGCGCCAGTTGTTTCGCTCGATGCCTGTTTAAGATCGCTGCAGTACGATAGCGCATGAACGCAGTCACGTGGTTTTCTTTGATATTTCGCGTGCTTTCTTCAAAAGCCAAAATATATTCATCATGCAGCATGTACGCCGCCAAAAAACAATTGCATCGGTCGTTTTTAAATGCGTTCTACGATGTGACGAAGCACATTCTGCCCTAAAGTGAATAATAAAAATGTTGCATAATTGACCATGGTTAATCAACCTACTAAGCGCAATACAAAAATACCATAAGGAGCGCCGCATTACGGTAAACCATATGCCATTGGTTTCATTCAGTCACGGTTAAACGCTTTTTTTAAATATTTGGTTCTACTTACGTGAAACACCCTACATGTATACGTATTCACCTAGTCATTCTTTATTGCGGAACTGCCTTGCTATTTGACTTAGGTGTATTCGCTTTCCCTTTTTAGGTCCCTGTAAATACATTTTTTTTTGTGTATTAAACAAAAAAGCTGGTAAGCAGGCTAGAAGTTGCAATAGTGTGAATAGAAGTGATATCCTGCGACGCTTTTTGCCACGTACAATAGATGTGGGTAGCTTCTGGGCGGCAGAAGTTCTATCAGAGAGGAAATAGTAAAAGATGGCACGTTAGTGAATATGTTGCTAACGAAGAGTTTCCGCTAGTTGATAGGTAGAATATGAAAAATCACTGCAGTTTTATATCCTCAGTGAACTGTGATCGCTGACTCGGTAGTTATCGTCTTCACATCATGATTCACAAGAAATATCGCTACCAGCGTTATTGCTGCTCTGCAGCTGTCGGGTGATCAGCTTCTACGAAAACGGTAATACGCTTACGGACAAGGCAAGACTCTGCACCGGTATTTGTGCTATCTTGCGGAGGCTTCTTATTGAAGTTCTTGCAATTAATGGGAACCCGCCATCTGGTCGCCAAGTAGAGCAGCGACACCCATGAAACACAAAAGTATCAAGTAAACAAATGTCAATAACTTGTTTCGGAATGAAACTAATATAGTTTAAGCAAGAAAAACATCACTTTTGGGATTCAAACAGATATTTCATCAAAAGAAACAAAGTTGCTCGCAGTTAAGACATTTTCAAGCACACAGTTCTGTACATAGGTATTTGAGTCGTAATTTTATAGCTCTATAATAGCAAATTTTCAAATGTATCGAAGTATCTTAAGATACAATTGGGAAGTGTCGTATCGGATACATTCATTCTGGAAGTATCTTATATCTGTATCTCCGATACTTCTTACCCGAGTATCTTGTATCGTATCGCGATACAATTTCAAAGTATCTTTGCCCAGCCCTGACTGATGCTCCCTCGATCGTAGGCTTCTCTGCGATCAGCCGTTTCAGATATGGCCATCTGATTTTTAAGGCGAAAGCCTTTAATGTCTCATGCTCACGTCCGTCCGGTGTCCGTCCGTCCACACCCCCCACTGCGCATGCGCCAACCCATTAAAAAAAAATAAAAACCTCCTCTCCACCTCTCTCTCCTCTAGGCATCCCTCCCCGCGGACGCCACACCCTCACTGCGCATGCGCGTCCCCTCCCTCTCTCCCTTTCCTACGCTCCCCCCTCTCTCCCCTCCTACGCCCCCCCCTCTCTCCTCTAGGCATCCCTCTCCGCGGCGTCCCCATCCACACTGCGCATGCGCGTCTTCCCCTCTCCTACGCTCCCCGCTCTCTCGCCTCGCGACGCCGACGCAGGCAGCGTCTGCTTGCGAGTTTCTTGGTGGAAAAAACCGATTGCTCGCGCTGCACAACCGTTCACTCACCACCCCGTATATATGGCAATGGATCTTGACCTGCAAGGTAGTGCCGCTGGGAGATTTCTCCTGTGCGTTGCCGAACGATAAAAAATTCGCAGCGTGCGCGTTAACTAAAAGCGCACTGCGGGTCTCTGTGTCCAGTCCGAGCCTTCTGTCTCTCATTGCCCATTCGCAGCGATTGGCATGTTCCAGTAGAAAACACCGCTCCATCACTGCGTGCTTTGCGCCTCCCCAGTTTTCTCTCCTGCGCAACGCTGCGATGAGCGCCAGCGTCAACGCCGCCGCCAGTGTAAGCGTTAGCGCCCGCTGCTTCGCATCTAAAAATGGTTCCCTTTAGCGGGAGATGGTGTAATCTTTAAGGCGAAAGCCTTTAATGTCTCATGCTCAAGTCCGTCCGGTGTCCGTCCGACGTCCGTCCGGCGTCCGTCCGGCGTCTGTCCGGCGTCTGTCCGGCGTCCATCCGTCCGTCCGTCTGTCTGTCTGTTCGTCCGTCCGTCCGTCCATTCATCCGTGATCCGTCCGTCCGTCCATCCGTCCGTCCATCCGTCCATGTCCGTCCGTCCGTCCGGCCGTCCGTCCATCCGAGCTCTGGCACGGAGCCAGGTGGCCGCCGGGATGCGCAGACGGACGCCGGTCGCGTCGGACTCGCGCTTTGCTCGCGTATCGTCGCTGTGCCCAGAGTTTGCAATCATTCTGACCGACGCCGTCTCAACGAACCCAGGCGTTCACGGAATACACTTTCTAATTTACAAAGGGTCCGTCAATTTAAGCTGGAACGCGGATGGCGTTTGCACGATGCGCAAAGCGCGAGAAAATACTAACGCATGCGAACGGAGGAAGATGAGTCTCGCGTCTCGCTGCGATTCGCGGTAAAAAAATTAACGAAGCAAACACGTACCCATTCGGTTTGTGTGTTATCCCACTGAGAGTATAAAAGAAAAAAAGACATGGCGTAATCAGTGGAATGGCCACACGCTTTCGCCGAACACACTTTGGAATGTGCAAAGTGTCCTTCAATTTTTAAGGGAGGTCACTTCTCATTTCACGTTGCCATTATTTATTGTTGCCTTTTCCGTTATGTTATTTGCATGACCGCCCTCGCAGCATGTAGCAACTGAAATGTTGCGTTGCTAAGCATGTGGTGAAGTCCATTTTCTGGAATAGAGGAAGGAGAAAATTTAGGACAGGGCTTTGCGCAATGCGTGGAACGAAACAAAGCAAGAAAACCGGTAGGTCAAGTAGGCACACGCCAAACTTGCCGCCTTTTGGCGGTAGGGGGAGGGCTCCTCAATTCTTATACTTTCTTTCACTGCGCTGCCACATTCTCGTTCAAGTTTCATTTAGGCAGCATGAGAGCTGAGTATTACATTTTTGTCTCTTAGATTTACGGCCAGTAAAGCTAGCGGAATAACGTGCGCGCCCGCTTTTTGCTGTGGTGGCTGGAGGGGGAGGTGCAACAAAGGCGCGCCGGAGAGGAAACATTTCGTCATGACGATGAGCCGGCGCTAATGGCTACATCGGCTCTGTTCATCCAGTTTAAGTGCAGAGACATCTCAGAGACGACGACACGCCGCCTACCGGTGTCCTGAAAAAGTACCGCACCGACTTTCCCGATGCTGACGCCTCTCTATCTAGCCATCACATCCTTGCTGTGAAGGCCACCGACGCAAGCGTCCCGCCAAGTGGCCGCACCACGTCATCTCGCATACTCTCGGAACGCGCAAGCAACGCCGAACGCGTGTGTCGTTTTCTGTTTGGTGAGTCCGGAGCTCACGTGTCAGTCGCGCTCTGGTTGCGCTTCGGGATGTCTCATTCTAGGCCACCAATCTCAAACTCAGCTCAGCTAGCGAACCGCGGTCGCGAAGTGTTTTTCAAGGGCCTGGACAGTAAAGAAAGTCGGTGTGGGGGGAGGGGCGGGATATAAACAAGATGGCATGTAACGTTGCCATTTGAAAAAACGCCTTTGCCATATACCACATATGGGTCATATCTGTAGGGGATCTCACGTCGCATTTCGAGAAAGGTATTTGTACTGATCTCCAGAGTTACTAAAATTCCATATGGAGTTTTCATTCTACGATAGTGTTTCAACACTTAGTAACCGCATGGGGTGTGTCAGGACTAAATGCTTGGGACCAGTCCCGTCTCTATAGCTTACCCGAAAATAGCGTTATTAATCGCGATAGGCGTGAAAATAATGCAAATAACATTTATAAAAGCGGCAAAATTTTATTCATTTTCAAGACTCGGGCATCTCGCGAGAAGTCTGCGGGCCATATCTTTGAGACCCCTGCTCTAGGCACGTAAACGTGAACTATCACCAACTCGCCTAACTTTCAACTTTACTGTTCTAGGCACTTAGCTCCGACTGACAGGTCGGTGCTGGCGGTACGTCTCAGTCGCCGTGGCTCTTCGTCGCACATGATTGGCCATTCGCAGTGCCGCAAAATTGGCTCTCGACCCTTTTCGTGCGTCGTGCCGCAAAACTCCCCATTTATGCCACTTTTGACGCACCGGCATGCCGTGTGCTGCGCGCAGCCGAATGCCTTGCGTCCAATGCTTATAGCGAAAGGCTACGTACTCACTAGCGGGGAAACGCCCGACACACCACGCTCGGCGAGCGACGCTGTCGCGTGCGACAGCAATCACAAAAAAAATGCCCCCCACCTCCCCGAAGGGAATCGTGAGGAAACGCGAATGCATTTCGCGCGCGCTTCACTCCATTTATATATGGTGGTTGTGGTTCGGAGGAGGAAAAGGCGCCTAATTTCTGCAGCCTGGTCGGGAGCACGGCGCAGCGCCTGCTTTTTTTTTGTTTTTTTTTTCTTTTTTACTGTTTTTTTTCTTCTTTTTTATTTTTTTGTAATTTTTTTCTTAATTTTCTTTTGTTCTTTTTTTTCTTTTTTTTTATTTAAAATTTTTTTTTCATATATAGCTCCGCCGAGCTCCCGCGATGCGAGCGCCCTCACGCACCAGAGCGCGCTCCTCCTCTCCACTCACTATAACACCTGCCGAGGCCACCGCGGACAACGCCAACGCCGGATGCCTGACATAGCCCGACTAAGAAATGCATTCGCATTTAAAACGGGGGATGCGTAAAGCACGCAGCGATGGAGCGGTGTATCCTACTGGAACATGCCAATCGCTGCTAATGCGCAATGAGAGACAGAAGACTCCGACTGGACACAGAGACTCGCAGTCCGCTTTTAGTTAACGCGCACGCTGCGAATTTTTATTGTTCAACAACGCATAGGAGAAATCTCCCACCGGCACCACCTTGGAGGTCAAGATCCATTGCCATAGATACGGGGTGGCCAGTGAACGGTTGTGCAGCGCGAGCAGTCGGTTTTTTCAACCAAGAAACTCGCTAGCAGACGCTGCCTGTGTCGGCGTCGCGAGGCGAGAGAGGGAGAGGGGGGGAGCGTAGGAGAGGAGAGAGAGAGAGGGGGGCGCGCATGCGCAGTGGGAGTGTGGACGCTGCGGGCAGAGATGCCTAGAGAAGAGAGGGGGGGGAGCGTAGGAGAGAAGAGAGAGGTGGGACGCGCATGCGCAGTGGGAGTGTGGACGGCGCGGGCAGGGATGCCTAGAGGAGAGAGGGGCGAGCGTAGCAGGGGAGAGAGGAGGGGAGGCGCATGCGCAGTGAGGGTGTGGTTGCCGCGGGGAGGGATGCCTAGAGGAGGGAGAGAGGAGGTTTTTTATTTTTATTTTTTTGAAAGGGTTTGCGCATGCGCAGTAAGGGTGGTCACGTCGCACACCACCACCACCGGATTAAGCTTCGCCATAAGATGCTTCACATCTAACACCTGCCGGCGCGCACACCTCCTCAACCTATCCTCCTCCCCCCTCCTCCGCGGACAACGCCGCACAACGCCAACGCCGGATGCCTGACATAGCCCGACTATGAAATGCATTCGCATTTAAAAATTGGCCGCGTATCTGCGTGCTTCGCTGCAGATGTCGTCCAAAGACGATAGTCTTGTGCCGGCCGTACTACTATGTTTTGCCTTGCCTCAGACAACGCCTACTCTACGTTGAATTGGGCGTATCTGGCTAGCATGGATAAAATAGAGCAGGTGCTGCGCGAGATATGGACGCCATCGAAAAACATGAACTTGTGCTGAACCAAGGTCCACTGCCAGCGGCTGCACTTATCGTCGGCACAGGGCTTTCTCGTGCAAAGCGTCGCAGTTCGTGCACAGCCTAAAAAACACTAGGGTCTTTAGAATTACGTATCTTTGTATTTTCTAACAAAAGAACACACGACCTGATACTTACATATTAATGTTGCGCTTCAGGTATGCGTAGTGTTTGCTTTTTTGATCGAATATGTTCACAAGTATGAACGCAAACACCAGTTCAAGATGGCTGGGCGTTCAGAAATTAGTTAAACTGTGGTCGAGTAGCTAGCATAATCGGGTGACAGACAGACAGACAGACCAAAATTTTTGCGTTGAATTATCCAAAGAAAGACTATCGTCTTTAAAAGCGGCAGCGACGCGCGGCAAACGCGCGATGCGTGCGAACCCCTATGAACCCAAATTTCGCGGCACACCGCAAAATGACAACCAATCAGGAGAGTCGCGTATTTGCGGTGCCACCTACCTGCACGGAAGAATTATAATGCATGGCCTCCGAGACTGAACAGTGACGCGCGCACCGTGAAATCTCACAGGCCGTGCCCACTGCCAAGTCAATAGGCCGTTGACGAAGCAGATTGTCCGCACTTCCCTGCACGGTTTGGTGGACCTGTGCAATTGCACGAGCGATGTTCAGGAGGGGTGATGAACGAAAGAACATGCATGGATAGCAGATATTGGAGCAAATAACTGCTATTCATAAACAGGGCATGGGCTCGCTACCAGGCATCGCTGCCGCGTCGCGTAACGCGCGAATGGGAACACGTACGCACGAGCCTGCCGCGGAAGCGCTTACCACGCGCGTGTGGCACGCATTTAAGGCGAAAGCCTTTAATGGCTCATACTTCCGGCGTCCGACCGTCCGTCCGTCCGTGCCCTTGAACGGTATCAGCTGTGGCCTCTCCCCCTCACAGTCTCTCAGCAATCACGTGATGGCTCAGCGGCTGCGTCCGACCTTCCGTCCGTCAGTGCGCCCTCACACTCTCTCAGCAATCACGTGATGGCACAGCGGCACGCGCGGTAGCGCTCCTTCTTCAGCAGCAAGCTTTCGCCGAACACGCTTTGTAATTTACAAAGTGTCGTCCAGTTTTTGCCGCTAGTGAGTGCGTACCCAGACACACCTTGGAAATGTGGCGGAAAGCGTTTCGCCGCGCGGCAGTGCGATGAGTTCGCGCGCTCTCTGGGATCACCCGAACAACACAGCGGCCAATTTCCTGTGGCAAGCTGCGAAACATGTGATTTCAGCCGCCTCTGTAGCGCGCGATATTCAGTTAGTGGTGCGAGCCGCTTACCGCACGTGTTTTTACCGCTAACTAATGGTCTTAACTAATGTGCCACAAAGAAGGAGTGAACAAGCAGCGTGCGCTTCTACCTAGGCTAAAGAACGCCGCACATCTCGCCTACACCCGTGTTGACTGTGCTTACCTCGCCTGGAAGATCATGTAATTTTCTGTATGATGTCAATTCGTTGACGCCTTTTCACTGAAAGCCACTTCCCCATCAACCACAAAATGCTTCGGCCTGTAATATGTATTTATGTGATGTTCAGCAACGATGCTCTCCAAGATATTTTGAAAATGTTTTTATTACCTTAGAAGCCTGGTTTAAGTGCCTCCACAACATTAAACCGTTTAATCTTGTTGCAGCGCCGATGCACACACCAGACAGTTCCATAGGTCGACTTGTGCTAGGCGCATGGTGGCTGACGATTGTAGTACTGATGAATGCCTTCACTGGACATATGAAGGCCACCATGATGCTGCTTCCAGATCGAGAGCGTATAGACAGTTGTTTGGATTTGTCCCGTCGGAAAGACATAACGCCCATTCTGTGGAGAGGGGGGCGCCGATGAAGATCTTCTCAAGGTAATTCTATGGTCTTTTGGATAGTTTCTCACGTATACACGGTGTCGTAGCACGGAAAAAACAGGGAGGGAAACACTGCCACACCATTTCAAAATAGCAACTACACCTCTCGTGTTCGTGAGCCAAATTCTCAAGGGATGCAACATCATTTTATACTTGGAGTGGTAAACAGCGAGTATGATCTAAAACGCATAATGAGTTAAGCACATCAGCTTTAAACTTAAGGACATGCTCATATTTGTATGTAAATTGGAATAATGAAATTCATCTGACCATCACTAGAGTTTTTAGCAGATTTTGGGGTGTATGTTATTGACAATTTTGTTGCTTCGTTAGCTCATAGGGCCACTGGAGGTGTCACCGAAATACCCGGTCTCCTTAAATGACTTTGTCGTGTTATCACTGACCCCGCAAGCAATACTCGGGAAAATTGTTACATTTATAAAGTTTAGTTAGGAGTAAATGCGATGACGAGGAGAATAACAAAAAACTGGTTGATCCCTCCATCATTGGAATCGGTATAACACGAAAGGGAAACGTGTCCTCAGAGAAGTAGTTCAATGTTCATTGTAAACTAATATGTGTGAGCTTTCACAATGTCTATTTGTGCTGGCATATAAGGCACTGATTGATGTGGACGCACCAACGTTGACGCCTGTTGGCACATCTCCATCCCCACGGCTAAAGTCCATGATGATGATTGGGCCTTTCTGGTAGCTCTTATAGTTAAGATAAACTTGGACACCTCATATTGTGTATTCCGCGCGAAAATGGCGTCAACATGCACAGAATAAATACTGGTACTCGTTTACTCTGCTTCAAAGCGCTGTCATTCGAGGAGCGAAACAACAAGGTGTGCGCTCCCCAGTAACATGTTCGCCTAAGTCTGTGCTCATGCGTTCACTAGAGCCCTTCAGGAACGCGAGAGGCAGAGTTCGTCTCTCGATCCGGCGTTCCGCTTCCCGTTGGCGTGTGTTTGCACAAAAAAACCGACTTACACGACACTGACCCGTCGGGGATGTTGACTTTGTGCGGTGCTTATTGCAGCCATTTTATTCATCGGTGTCAGTGTACTCGAAGCAGAAGCCGGCGGAGAAAGACCGTTGGCCCATCTGGAGACAGCCCTACGCTGGCAAGTTGACACTGAAGCTACAGGTGAGCCATGCAATGGAGAAGGGTATCAACTGGGACCTGTTGGTGCGTCATTACTCATAAATTGTAAAACGTGACACAATAACACAATGACGCACACGTCGTCGTAACGGCATCGTCACTGAAACTCAAACTAAAGCAAGCAATACACTCTGTACACTGATATCCGCGAAGAGAGCATCGGCCATCGATAATCTGATCCGCGGCAAGGCGCGTCGGTCTTATACACGCGGCATCGAACATGCGTGCGTTATCGTTGGTGGCCACGGTTTTTCGTGAATAGACTGAGCTGTTCGCGTTTGTGCGCACAAGCCTAACTGATGGTCCTAAAACAATCTCGAATGCTCTAAGGCAGGGGTCTCAAACTCGCCTCAGCCAGCGGGCCGCAGTCCCGCAATTTAGTCCCGCAAGGGCCGGGGCAGTGAAGGTGGTAAAAGCGGGGGGGGGGGGGGGTTCAGTATGTTCAATTTTCCAGCAAACGTTGCCATTTAAAAGAAAGCTTTCCCATCTCATATGCAGGTCATTTCTGAAGATTTGGTGCCAGGATTTCAACATGTTGATACCGATCTCCAAAATGACACAAATCTGGACGCTGATATTGACATATAATTTTTTTTTGTCAAGGTTATGTTTTAAAACAAGGTCAACACATGGGATGCCTCGCGGAGACAATGCCTTAAACGAGTCAGGCCTGTCTGGCTCCCGAACATATTTAATAAGAAAATTAAAAAAGCCGGCAGATCCCACGCACTGTGGGAATCGATGTAATGCGAAGCAGCCAGGAAGGAGCAAATCATGATTTACATAATTTGCATGTCATGTTTTACATGTTAGGACCTGTCATTTATGTTCGTCATACATTCACGTCCCGCAATACCAATTTTGGTGCATATCAAGCTAGCGAACTGGACGCAAGCGCACCATGAGCGTGGCATGTAAATGGCGTTGTAGATGTCACGCATGCCAAGATTTTCATGTTACCACCTGCCACTTATGTTCGTCATACAGTCATGTCACTCAATGCCAAATTTGGTGTATCTCAAGCTAATGAAACAGCCGCGAGCGCGTCATGAGCGTGGCATGCAAGTCATGTCGCACATGACATGTCATGATTTCCATATTACCACTTGTCATTTATGTTCATCATACAGTCACGTCACTCAATACCAAATATGGTGTATCTCAAGCTAACCAAACGGCCGCGAGCACGCCATGAGCGTGTCATGTAAATCATGTTGTTCATGACATGCACGTCATTATTTGCATATTACCACCTATCATTTTTGTTCGTCATACAGTCACGTCATTCGATCTCAAATTTGGTGTATATGAAGCTAACGAAACGGCAGCGAGCGCGCCATGAGCGTGGCATGTAAATCATACTTTTCATGACAAGTTAGTCATGATTTTCATGATATGACCAGCCATTTATGTTCGTCATACAGTCATGTTATGCCATACGAAATTTGGTATAAATCCCATCAACGATACGGCCAGGAGAGCACAAAATCGTAGGCGGATAGATAGATAGATAGATAGATAGATAGATAGATAGATAGATAGATAGATAGATAGATAGATAGATAGATAGATAGATAGATAGACATAGCTCGGCACACTCACTCATGAGTGCACTCAACTCACACTCACTGACACTCATTTGAACGTGGTGAGTGGAGTATGAGTGAATACTCATGAGTGTGAGTGGATGTGAGTGTGAACGTGAGTGATAACTCATGAGTGTGAGTGGTCGTGAGTGTGAACGTGAGTGAGCACTCATGAGTGTGAGTGGACGTGAGTGTGAACGTGAGTGAGCACTCATGAGTATGAGTAGACGTGAGTGTGAACGTGAGTGAGAACTCATGAGTGTGAGTGGTCGTGAGTGAGAAACGTGAGTGAGCACTCATGAGTGTGAGTGGACGCCAGTGTGAACGCGGGTGAGCACTGATGAGGGTGAATAGGCGTGAGTATGAACGCGAGTGAGCACTGATGAGTGTGAGTGGGCGTGAGTGTGAACGTGAGTGAGCGTGCACTCATGAGTGTGAGGGGACGTGAGTGTGTACGTGAATACTGATGAGAGTGAGTGGACGTGAGTGTGAACGTGAGTGAGAACTCATGAGGGTGAGTACTCATGATTGAATAAAACTGGTAGCGCAAAGAAACGGGACACAAGAAGTAACACGTAGACACACACAGCGCAGCAGCGCTGTGTGTGTGTGTCTCCGTGTTACTTCTTGTGTCCCGTTTCTTTGCGCTACCAGTTTATTCAAGTATGCCGTACCAACAAGCCCGCCTTGCAACTTTACTCGAGTACTCATGAGTGTGAATAGTATAAACGTGAATAGTCGTGGTATGAACGTGTGCGAACTCATGAGCGTGAGTAGGTATGCCGCACAGAGAAACACGGCGACTATAGCTCGGCCTACTCACTCATGAGTGCACTCAACTCACACTCACTCACACTCATCTGAACCTGGTGAGTTGAGTATGAGTGAGTACTCATGAGTGTGAGCGGACGTGAGTGTGAACGTGAGTGAGTACTCATGAGTGTGAGTGGAGGTGAGTGTGAACGTGAGTGAGTACTCATGAGCGTGAGTGGATGTGAGTGTGAACGTGAGTGAGTGCGATGGCTGACAAAATTGTGGTGAGAGAGTTTGAGTGAGTACTCCCTTAAAGTGCCGACCTATGTAGATAGATAGATACGCTCAAAGTCGCCGAAGTTCGCTAAGAAATGCTTCGCATTTAAAAATGTGGGGCGAACACAGTCAAATGCGGCCCGCGGGCCGCGTGTTTGAGACCCCTGCTCTAAGGCATTCTGTCGCGGTTTGCGCAAGGCCGTATCTACACTTGCAATGGGCCCGTACCATAAACCATGGAAAGAAATAAGTTGGTGTGGCATTGCCCCCCCTTTGAAAAGGCATCGCCCCCCATTCTTTAACAGAAGCTGGAAGTAAATTAGTGAATGAATTAATAGTTTCCTTCAGGCGAGGTGGGGGGAAAGAGGGGATTGACCCCTTCCCACCCTCCGTCGATGATGCTGGCGGCGCCTCAGGGTGACGGCTCGAAGTACTTGGACGCGGGCAGCATCTTCGGCTTGCCGGACGGCCCAAAGCTGGTCGGCCAGCTTGTCGCTGGTGAGCGCCGCCTCCCAGCGGCAGCGACGCCGACGCAGCCGATCCGCAGCAGTGACCGCAGCCGCGCCGGCAGCCGCCCCCTGCCCTCGCGCGGTGGAAGCATCTCGGAATTTGTCTCTGCCTAAGATGCGTCGCGTAGTGAGCGGCGCGGCAGCGACACCAACTTTCCCGGCACATTCCAAAAGCATGCGCCGCGCGAAGCCATGGACGGCAGCCTGCGAGTCACTGATCATTAGCTCAGCGTCCGGCGCCGCGACCAGTGCAAGACCAATCGCCGCCTCTTCGGCCGCCTCTGTGTGTTCCGTACGCACCGTGCCGCTCGGGATGCATTTGCCCGTGCGATTCACAATTGCGATCACGTGATCACACCTTCCCTCTCGGTATCACGCGGCGTCCACGTACACCGTCTCGTCGCCTCGTCACTGTTGCCATACATTCTTTGGAGGTCACTCGCTCTTTTATTGTGGCGCGCGACGTGGTGCGTCGGTGCATGTGCTAGGGGAGCGGCGGGACGGTGAGACGGTCGCTGACCGTGATCGGAACCATCGCCTTCTCCCCGAATTGTGCGTGTTATGTCATGCCGAGTGACTCGAGGATGCGTCTGCCCGTCTTATACTTGGACAATCGCTCGTATTGTGCGGTGTTGTGCACCTCGATCAGTTCGCCCAGGGTGTTGTGCAGACCCAGCTCGAAGAACGTGTCCGTGCTCGTTTTGACAGGGATGCCGACCGAATGCCTTGCGCATCATGCAGTCGACCTTGTTCTGTTCGGAGGGCAAAGTACATTAATAAAGCAATATAATACAATTAACTAAAGTAGAAGCAAGAAAGTACCATAATGAAGCAAAAAGTGCAGTCCTCGTGTTCGTTAGCTCGCGTAAAACGGCTTGAAGCGCACGACATGGACTACTTAAGGTCGCGCACGGCGCCCTTGAGGGTTCATAAT
Source organism: Rhipicephalus appendiculatus (assembly GCA_030522465.1). Taxonomy (NCBI): domain Eukaryota; kingdom Metazoa; phylum Arthropoda; class Arachnida; order Ixodida; family Ixodidae; genus Rhipicephalus; species Rhipicephalus appendiculatus. The sequence goes on from JALIZH010014621.1 coordinate 54,185, forward strand.
GACGTCCGGTACAATCCCGTAGTCTGGAGCGCGTTGACGCCTAATCACTTCGTATGGCCCGTAGTATCGCCGAAGAAGTTTGTTTCCAGAGTCCACCTCGGCGTATTGCTGTCCAGGCCCAAACACGGTCGTCGGGCTGGTATATCCAAGGTTGTAGCGACGGCTCTTGGTCATTTCCTCCTGGCAATGGATGCGCAGACGGACGAGTTGTCGGGCTTTTTCGGCGCACTGAAGGTGGACCGTCACGTCGATGTTTTCTTCGTCGATGAAGTTGGGTAACATGGCATCGAACGTCGTTGCCGGGCTCTTTTCGTAGATCAACTTGTATGGCGTCCTCTGCGTCGTTTCTTGTACGGCCGGATTGTATGCGAAGGTCTTGTACGGAAGAATGTCACCCCACGTATTATGCTCGACGTCGACGTACATGGCCAGAATGTCGGCGATGGTGTTATTTAGGCGTTGTGGGAGACCAATGGTCTGTGGTTGGTAGGCTGTGGTCCGGCGGTAACCTGTTCGGCTGTACCTCAAGATGATGAGTAAGATGATGAGTAAGGCTGTATCTCAAGATGAGTAAGGTCAGCAGTAACGGCCGTACCTCTGTCGGTGATGAGGACCTCTGGGGGCCATGACGTAGGACGGTGTTCTCTACCTCGGCGGTGCTGCCTTTGAGCAGAGCCCTTGTTTCAGGGTAGATGGTGAGGTAGTCAGTAGCTCACGACGACCCATTTGTTTCCGACAGTCGACTTCGGGAATGGCCCAGTTAGTACATACCGATTTGATGGAATGGTCGGCGAGGTGCTTCGATATGCTGCAGCCTTGGCGGCGGTGTCTTGCCTGGCCCGGCATGTTCTCACGTAACGAGTGACGTCGGCGGTAACGCGTGGCCAGTAGTACTTTTTTGTATCCTCCCAAGAATGCGGGAAAAAAGCTGAGTTGGCCGGCGGTCGGGTCGGTCTTTAGGGGCCTGCAGTACTTCTGATCGCAGTGCGGAACGTACTATGATAAGGTACTTGGCCCGAACAGGCGAGAAGTTCTTTACGAGGACGTCGTTTTTCAAGAAAAATAACGCGGATCCTCGCCTGAATACTTTTGGAACAACGGCGGCCCTGCCCTCGAGGTACTCCACAAGTCCCTTGAGTTCCGGGTCGGCTCGCTGTCGTCCAACAAAGTCGTCGATACTTAAGGTTCCCAAGAAGCATTCGTCATTCTGGTCGTCCTGCGGCGTTGCGTCGACGGGGGGCACAAAACAGTCAGTCACAGTCGGAGTATTTTCTTCCGAACCTGTGAACAGGGGTATCGTCGAATTCTTGAAGGGAACCTGAAGGGTCCTTCAAGTTAGCGAGCTAACACACGGCGTGGTGGTTGCTCACACATTTGAAGGGTCTGCCGTAAATAGGGGCAAAAATTTGATATAGCCCAGATGATGGCAAGGCCCTCCTTTTCTGTTGAGGAATAGTTGGCTTCCGCCATACATAGCGACTGGCTGGGATAAATGAAGACCCTTTCCAGTAGGGCAGTCCTCTTCACAAGGACGGCGCCGAGATATACACTGCTTGAATTGATGTATACTTATGTTTCGGCATATTCTTCGAAATGCGCAAATATCGGAGGCGTCTGCAGGCGTTGTTCAAGTTCTTGAAGTGCTTCGACTTGCACCGTTTTCACTTCAGTTCCACGTCGGCTTTCGTGAGGTGTGTTAGCAGCTTGGCGATCCGTGAAAATTCTTTGTAGAAGTGTCTGTATTAGGTGCACAAGCAGAGAAATCGGCATACGGCCTTCATGTCGGTGGACGGCGGGTAGGCGGCGATGTCAGCTGTTTTCCGCGAGTTGTGGCGAACTTCAGACTTGCTGATAACATGGCCCAAGAAAAAGAGCTCCTTGTACTTAAAGCGGCCCTTTTCTGGCTTCAGGGTGAGTCCAGAGGTCTTGACTGCTTAAAGTACAGTGTTCGTCGAAGTTTAAGGCAACACAACGACGCCGTTTAAGTGCACGAGGCACGTCTGCCACTTCAGGCCCGCCAACACTGTATCCATAACGCATCGGTGTTATTAAGGCAGTCTTTTCTAGGTTTCTCTCGTCGACTTCGATTTTTCAGTAGCCGGTCTTGAGGTCCACCGACGAAAAGTACTTTGCGCTGTGGAGTCGATCCAGGGCGTCGTCTATTCATGAGACAGGTAGCACGTCTCTCTTTGTGATCGCGTTCAGGCGACGATAATCGACGCAGAAACGAAGGTTACCATCCTTCTTCTTCACTAACACCACAGGGGACGCCCACGGCCTTTTGGACGGCTGAATGATGTCGTCGCGTCGCATTTCGTCGAATTGTTTCTTCGCGGTCTCGCATTCGCGCGACGAAACTCGCTACGGGCTCTGACGAATTGGTCAGGCACTTTCTTGCGTTATGATGCCATTTTTCGCGACTGAGCTCTGTCGAATGCTTGACGACGACGAGAAGCAGTCCTTGATTTAAAGAAGCAGGGCTTTCAGTTGGTCTTGCTTGCACATCGGAAAGCTCTGGCTGACGTCAAAATCTGGTTCGCGACCTCGACTCGTCGAAGCAGGTTCGGTAGCATCAGAGAGGGCGAAAGAATTACTGGCGTCCACGAATTTTTTCATGTAGGCGACCGTCATACCAATGTTTAGGTGCCTGTATTCATGGCTGAAGTTTGTCAGCATTACCATCAGTTTCCCATGAAGCAGCGAGGCTATGCCTCTTGCAACGCAAATCTGACTGCTTAAGAGCAGGTCCTGGTCGCCATCGATGACGCCTCCAAATTCTGTGGGTTTTTCGGTGTCGAGGAAAACGATCACGCTCGAGAGGCGGAGCGGTGACCTGCTCTTCTACCACATTCAATGCGTGATTCCTTGGTGTCTTGGGGGCCGGCGGCATCTTTTGGGAGGTTAGAGTTACTGACTCAGACCTCAGGTCGATGACGGCGCCGTGTTGACTTAGAAAGTCATTCCCTTGTATCACATCCCTGCAGCTATGTTGTAGGATTGCAAGGCTCGCAGGATAAGTCTGGCTACTGATGGTGACGTTTGCAGTGCAACATCCTGCCGGTGTTATAATATGGCCTCCAGCGGTCCGAATTTCAGGGCCTTCCCAAGCAGTCCTAACTTTCTTCAACTTCGCGGTGAACGGCCCACTGATGACAGAATGGTCGGCTCCAGTATCGACGAAAGCGGTAACCTTGTGGTCGTCGATGAGCACGTCAAGGTCGTTAGTTCGTCGCCTTGCCTTGCGGTGACGTCGCGTCGTCGGATCACAGCTACGTCGGTTTGCTCCGCTGCTTCCACGTGGCGTCATCAGGTCTTCTTCCGGCCGCGAAGTTTCGACTTCAGAGCTCCGTTCGTGTTGCGGCGTGTTCTTCAGATTTTGTCGCGTTGTTTTATGTTAGAGTTATAGTAGTGATTATCGCTTTTTGGTCGCTGTGGTGTACCTTGATTGGTTCCGCGAACTATTCCAGCAAGGCGAATTTGTTCCTTTCGTCGATCATTATATTCACGCTGTTCTTCTGGTGCCTTTATTTTGCATGGTCAACCTAAGGCAGATTTAGAGTGAACTGAATAGGTTGTTATATGAGTCTCCACTTTATATGTGAAAGCGGGAAACACACGCCGGCAGCAAGAAGAAGGACCAGCAGCTGTTCGGTCCTTCTTTTTACCTTTGTTCCCTCCCAGTGGCGTTATGTTTTCGTATACTTTACTTTCTACACATTTACATCATAATTACAACAAGTAAGATTCCCTATACTTTCCTTGGCATTATTGACTGTTAGTACTCATTCAATCGCGAGAGAATTTAAATGGACACTCTCGGTTGATTTTTCCCATCGCCGTCGCTGCCATGTCCCGTATATGTAGTATACTTATGCATATATTTAAAATGGCAAAAAGAAAAATAAATCGGACGAAAAAAAATTCTAAAGCACGCGACCGGTGATTCGAAGCAGCGACACTCGCTCCGCAGCACGCCGCGTTCGACAACCCTTCCACGCGCCATGCATCCGCCGGCATAGTAACAGCAAGCTGTTCATGTACACGATTAACCGTTCGTGGTGCGCAGATCTCGGAGGAGCTTTAGCATGTTCTCTATCGTAACGCTCCTACTTTTTCTTTCAATTTCAAAAATGTTCTTGTGCTGCGCACCAAAAAAGTGGCCCCTTTCTGTACCCACTCGAGAAGTGGAACGAAAGAAAAAAGAACGCCGGGCACACCTTGCGTCAGACGCCACTGCATCGCAGAAAACGCAGAGGGGTCACTCCGCGCACCGCAGTTAAAAACAAAAAAATATATACCTCAGAGCGTCGAGTTCTGCACAGTCGACACTTGCAGCGCGCAGCTCAGACACAAAGACGTAACAACTGTGACAGTTGTTAGTTCGCGCTTGTCCTGTGCGTTCCTGAGCCTTCTTTTCGAGCGTTCTTCTTTATGCTTCAGTGGCGCGCTGCTAGTTTCGAGCTGCTTGGTGTTCTTAGTGTGACACTCCTATTTCCTGCTATCGCATTCATTGGTTCGCCCTTGCGGCGAAACTGTAACTTTCATTGTATGTAAATTAAATTCCACTGCTTTGTGCGAACACAAGAATTTAGAAAAACCACAATCTCCCGTAACCGCCCACCCCTAAGCCACACCTCCTTCCTCCTATACCCATCCATATGCTGGCAACAGACAATGGGGGGACCACGGAAAGCATGAGGATGGGAATTAACATGCATTTTTTAATTGCGGTGCACAATATATGTAAGATAAAGGCGAAATTAAAGATTCACCGAAAATTACGGTACTGCCTAATGCGAATTCTGAACGAAGCTGTTTAGGTGTTTTCATTTTGCGATACGTAGAGGCAAACAATGTTAGAGACATGCAGGTATGTAGTTAGTTGCAGATCATGCCGTGAGTAGTGTGACAGGAGCGCACAATTTCGTGCAGCCCATTTCACATGAACCATTGCAGAAGGTGCGTAGCGTGACTGCCTTGCTAACCGGGAGACCTCAGAAGGCAGCGCGTGGACACGTTCCACAACAGCCGCCTCAGTTAGGCCTCCAAGCATGCAGCGCCCTTGTGTCAATATATTGCACGCCCACTCCTTTCTTTCTATTTTCGTGTTTCCGTCCCATTGCAATGTAACTTCTGCCTTGCGCGAAGCGCGCTCAAATGACTGGGAAGTATCTAGATAATGTTAGAACCTCCCGATTATATTACGTGCTCGACGCGAACATCACAGTTAGTTCTGTTCGACGCGAACATCACAGTTAGTTCTGTAACTTACGCGGCCGCTAGTGATAACGCGAGAATGTTCGATGATACGTGTATAAAAGTCGACGCGCTTCAGCGCTTGTCAGTTTGTCGACGGCCGACGCTTTGTTCGCCGCTATCAGTGCATACCGTGTGTATTGCTGTAAATTAACGTCCGGCTTCTCGGCCACAAGTTCGGCTAAATAAAGAGTTTCATCTTGGACACGCCGCCTGCGGCCTTCGTTCACGTCACAACCACGTGGCAATATGGTATCGTTGAACACATTCGCTACATACCTCAATGATGACGTCATCGGCGACCGCACGACGGTGCACACTACTGTGTCGCCACGAGTGGCCGCCGCGGAAGCTGCTGTCGTCTCGCCACTGTCAGTCCTTCCTCCTCATGCTCTCCTCACTAACGCCGTCTTTTATCCTCCTTTTTGTAGATTAATTACAGCGCAAGGGAAGACACGGGACAACGAGGCTAACGAAGACGAGCGCTGACTTCCAACTGAACTTATTGTGAAGAACTAGGCCGTACCCACACCCTGCTTTTATCTTACGCTGGGCTCCGCGTTCGTCCTCTGTCGTCCTCGTTCGCTCTACCGGTTACGACGACGCCGACGTCGCTCAACGCAGGAACGGGCGCCTGAGAGCTGCGCCCGGAAAGAACACATGCACGTTTTATGTTAGCGCAATGCCAACTGTGTTTCAAGATTTGGCGATCCGCACTTGTAAGACTGTAATGTTCGTTATATATTTACCACAAAAGCTGCGAGCGCTCGAGTGTTCCGCACTCCAACCTTTTCATTGCAGGCGTCACAAACCAAGCGAAACGCCGACAGCGCCGTTATGACAAGCGAAGTCAGACGCAGCGCACCAGCCCTGCATACGCACGAGCTCCGACCGAGGGGCCAGCGTGAGTGCGCAGGAAGAAGGCGAGGTTAGAGGCGCGTGGCCCGTGATTTCGACAGACTCCGCGTTAGCTCTCTTTCGTCCTCGTTCACTCTATCGGTTAGGCTCAGTGCAGGAACGGGCGCATAAGAGCTGCGCTCAAAAAAATTACACCATCTCCCGCTAAAGGGAACCATGTGTAGATGTGAAGCAGCGGGCGCTAACGCTTACACTGGCGGCGGCGTTGACGCTGGCGCTCATCGCAGCGTTGCGCAGGAGAGAAAACTGGGGAGGCGAAAAGCACGCAGTGATGGAGCGGTGTTTCCTACTGGAACATGCCAATCGCTGCTAATGGGCAATGAGAGACAGAAGACTCCGACTGGACACAGAGACCCGCAGTCCGCTTTTAGTTAACGCGCACGCTGCGAATTTTTATTGTTCAACAACGCACAAGATAAATCTCCCACCGGCACCACCTTGCAGGTCAAGATCCATTCAGTCGGTTTTTTCAACCAAGAAACTCGCTAGCAGACGCTGCCTGCGTCGGCGTCGCGAGGCGAAGAGGGGGGGAGCGTAGTAGAGGAGAGATAGGGGGAGACGCGCATGCGCAGTGGGAGTGTGGATGCCGCGGGCACAGATGCCTAGAGGAGAGAGGGGGGGGAGCGTAGGAGAGGAGAGAGAGGGGGGGGACGCGCATGCGCAGTGGGAGTGTGGACGCCGCGGGCAGGGATGCCGAGAGGAGAGAGCGTAGGAGGGGAGGCGCATGCGCAGTGAGGGTGTGGTTGCCGCGGGGAGGGATGCCTAGAGGAGAAAGAGGGGGGAAAGGAGGTTTTTTATTAGATGCGAAGCATCTTATGCTCGGGGCTATGTCCGTCCCTCCCGCGTCCGTCCCGCGTCCGGCCACTTTCATGAAGTAGGCAAGCACCCACTATATGAACCAGAACACTAGTACAATATGAGGCCGTCAACCACCACTACAGTCACCAGAGTCATGGCCGAGAGCACAGAGAGGCTGCTTAGCAATGGCTAGGCAGGTGGTGTGTGTCGCCCAGGTTGACTCCATTCCCTGATCTTGCTTGCATGTGTTTCGGTGGGGCTGAGTCCATCCCTCCTTCCCGCGTCCCACACCACAACGCATGCACGTCCCCTCCCCCCTCTCTCTCCTCTCCTACGTTCCCCCCCCTTTCTCTCCTCTGGGAATACTCTACGGAGCGGCGCCCGCGTCCTACACCCCACAGCGCATGCGCGTCCCCTCCCTCTCATCTTCTAAGCTCACCCCCCTTTCTCTCCTCTAGGAATCCTCCACTCTAGGGAGCGGCCCGCGCGTCCCACAGCGCATGCGCGTCCTCTCTCCTACGCTGTTTCCCTTTATCTGTAGGAATCCTCTACTCTACGGAGCGGCGCCCGCGTCCGACATCCCCACAGCGCATGCACGTCCTCTCCCCTACGCTCACCCCCTTTCTTTACTCTAGGAATCCTCTACGGAGCGGCGCGCGACCGGTGGTTTGACAGCTGCATACTCCGCTGGGGGGCACCACGGTAGTTCCGCGGTATAAAAATGATGGAGTGCGCCTCATTCTCTCTCCTGTGCAGCGCCGCGATGAGTGCCCGGGCCGCGAAACGAGAGCGGCGACGTTTCTCCCGCTCAAGCTAACCATCTCCCCGCTGCTTCGCATCCAAACATGGTTCCCTTTAGCGGGAGATGGGGAATTTTATTTATTTTTTAAAGGGTTTGCGCATGCGCAGTAAGGGATTTCACGCCGCACACCGGATTAAGCTCGGCCATAAGATGCTTCACATCTAAAAGGAGACCTTATGGTCTAGATACCGAGACCTCAACAGACCGTCGACGAATTGAAAGAGGAGCTCAAGAAACTGATAACAGGACATAGTTTACGCCTGTTACATTAGCTCAAGTTAAGACTGTACAGGACGACTTCAGATTCGAGCACCGTCTGGTCAAACACATCGGTCGGTCGTGCAGGAAGCGCGCGGCGTATGCAGCTGTTTCTGTTTTTCTTTTGTACCGTCACGATTCAACTGTTTAAGCTCTGAAATGATGGATTCACGTGGCATAGTTCCTCATTTTCTGGCACCTGTTGTTGCTTACTCTTGTTGGCAACCAATGTACACTGTAAACGCAAACTAGCCGAATTGGGCGTTTTAAGGGCTTAATACTACCTTCATTTGGGACCGTACTCCCTTAGGGGGTATTAAGATCGGTGTAATAAAGTTCTGCGTCCTCAATTTTACTTCCTTGAGAAATTATGGGGATAAAAGGTGGAAGAAAGGAGGTTAATTCACGATCTGACGCCATTTTGTCAAATGGAGTTCAAGGACAGAAAACTCCTATTTCACTTTCTTGGGCATATCTTCCCTTTATTTTATCCGAAGCTATAGTACCTTCAGTGCTGGCGTGCATGTATGCAACTGCGCGGGCGAAAGAAGTGTTTCTCAAATTGCTTTATAAATTCATGAACGTGCTAATCAACGATTTCTTCGTCTCGTCGACTGATGCACATTGTTGTACGGAATGCACACTACCGTTGGGCTCGGGTTCACGAAGAATTTGGACCACAGAATGACTTCGCTTATGTTGTTTTACCATCAAATCGAAGTTAAACTAAAAGTAGGAGCGTGTACACCCTCGATGTGGCCTATCGGCACCGCATGCACACTTAGTATACCATTTTGGATGACGAATTGGGCACAGGCGGCGTGCCTCAACGCATGGAATAAGATCCGGTGGTGAAAAAAACCCGGCGAAAAAAAAAAAGAAAAAAAGAGAAACGAAAGAAAAAACGCGACTCTCCTCAAGCGGCTGCTCTGAAAGGGACGAAGCGACAAAAAATGCCCTTCGACCTTCGAACGGCGGCGATAAGAGAGGAACCATCGCACGCATGCGGGCGCGGAGGGGAAAAAGAAAGCAAAAAGAAAGAAACGCGAGAAGAGAGTCGCGAGAAACGCGAGAAGTTCCGAAATGACAGCGGATACTACCGCAGGCTGTCCCCAGCGGCGTGCGTGAGTGATAGCGAAGCGAAGCCGTCGTGGGATAACGTCGGTTTTGTGAAGGAAGCCTTTCAACTACCCTGTTATGCGTCAATCATGTGTGCACATTTCATGCCGGCAGCCTTACTGTGTTCTCGTCGCGGGACGTGAAATGTGTGGTTTGACGACAGTGCAACATGCGCTGCGTGTGCAATGGTGTGGCAATGGCCCGGTGACTCAAGCGAGCAGCAGCTGATGGGCGCGGCGCCTTCGCGGCACATTCAGGAACACAAATGGTAAGTAATACTTATGTTTCCTCTGCTTGCGCGACCTTGTCGCTTGGGCAGCAGTAGGTGCTGTTCTGCACATTGCGTCGCGTCAAAAGTGCAATGAAAAGCGAAAAAAGAAAGGCTATTAAGCTCACATAACAACGATGTGTGATACGTGTTTCGAATTGGCTGACCGCTTGGCGTGGCCAGCCAATTCGAGCGAGTGCGCCTTAAAACTGAATGTTTGTACGACATAATTTTCTTGCTTGCGATAAAGCATGAATGAAGCAGTGCTTCCAGGGAGTATACACTTAAGCAACAAAAAAACTTCCCCATCTCCCGCTAAAGGGAACCATGTGTGGATGCGAAGCAGCGGGGAGATGGTTAGCTTGAGCGGGAGAAACGTCGCCGCTCTCGTTTCGCGGCAGCGGCCCGGGCGCTCATCGCTGCACAGGACAAAGAAGGAGGCGCGCTCCATCATTTTTATACCGCGGAACTACCGTGGTGTCCCCAGCGGAGTATGCAGCTGTCGCACCACCTGTCGCGCGCCGCTCCGTAGAGGATTCCTAGAGGAGAGAACCGTAGGAGAGGAGAGAGAGGGGGGGACGCGTATGCGCTGTGGGACGCGGGAGCCGCTCCGTAGAGTAGAGGAAGGGGGGTGAGCGTAGGAGAGAGGGGGGAGAGGACACGCATGCGCTGTGGCGATGTATAGGTCTGGCTTTGCGCCCCCCCCCTTCTCGCCTCCCCCCCCCCCCGTGCGCACGCCTATGGGTACAGGCATCTGGGGGAAGTAGAGTGACAAGAGTTTTTGCTTCCCGGTTAAAATGAACGGCAGTTGCACCAGCGTAATCCACATATTTCACCTCCTCGTTGCCCAACTCGGCTCTACGCGCACATCTCCAATCGTGGGTACAGCCGCAACTGTAATAATAATAATAATAATAATAATAATAATAATAATAATAATAATAATAATAATAATAATAATAATATTATTAATAATATTAATAATAATAATGATAATATGGTGTTCTACGTCCCAAAACAACGATATGATTATGAGGAACACAGTAATGAAGGACTCGGGAAACGTCGACCAACTGGGGTTCTTTAACGTGCACTAAAGTCTAAGTACTCGGGCCTCATGCATTTTCGATTCCATCGAAAAAGCGGCGGCCGCGGCGAGGATTCGATCCCGCGACCCTCGGGTCAGCTGTCGAGCTCCGCAACCACTAGACACAGCAGAAGACGTCGTCACAGCAGAAGACGGGGGGCCTCTATAGGCTCGCTGACGTGTGACAGCAAGCGTTAGCTGAAAGCAGCACTTCTCCGGGGTCTGTACGGCCATTTTCATAATCTGCGAGTGCGCTTCCTTGAGCTGCATATTCGCTCAACTAAAGGCGGCACCTGTTGTGCTTCGTGTGGAGACTAGGTCCTAGTTGCAATTGCTAGGGTTAATCTATTATACGTGTTTATGTCAAGAGAGCAGCTGAGTCTACATTGTCCGCGTCTTAGCGCAAGAAAACTGCGCTCGAACACGCTGTTTGCCGAAGTGACTAACACGTATAAATTGGGCTAACTACATCGCAAGAATGCTAGCTTTAAAATCATGATATATATATATATATATATATATATATATATATATATCGGGCGGACAGCTGAGCTAGTTGGTGTATAAAATAATGAAAATTGATTATTAGCATCCTTGTCCCCTTTATGCTGGTAATCATGTTTCATTATATATATATATATATATATATATATATATATATATATATATATATATATATATATATAGTAAGCAATAATATTTTATTTGCTAAGGAATAAGATATAACGGCAATAGGACCCAGTCAAGAAATAAACAACGCAATTACAATATGGAACTTCTTGGACTACTGTGTAGTGCCGTTGAAGAAGAAAAATAAAATCTGCCCAAAACCACGATATGATTATGAGGGACGCCGAAGTGGAGGGCTCCGGAAATTTCGACCATCTGTTGTTCTTCAAGGTGCACTGACATCGCACAGTACGTGGGCCTCGAGCATTTCGCCTCCATCGAAATGCAACCGCCGCGGACGGGTTGAACCCGCGAACTTCGGGTCAGCAGCCGAGCGCTGTAACAACTGATCCACCATGGCGGACCTGAGAGTTAAATAAAATACCCAAAAAGTTCCCATAGACACAGCAGGCGAAGAAATTCGCTAGTTTGTCAAAGGCATGGAGAGCTCAGTTTATGCGCTAAAACACGATGAAACAGCGCGGAGCCGAAAACGAACGCAAACAAAATATGCAATTAGACGATTCGCTCGCACGTCTGACATATACAGAAAACAACAAACTTCACTGTTGAGCACAGACACACCGCCTTTTTGTTTTCATTCAATGAATCCATGGCGCTGAAAACACAGGGACAAAGGAAGAGGTCCTACGAAGAGGTCCCAGCTTTCTGAACGAATATGAATTTCCAACAGTCCATCCTTTTGAAACATAAGAATCACTTATGTCATTGAAGAGCGACTTGATTTTCAAGATAAGTTACACCAAGGCTCTTGGCTAAGTAACGTGATACTGATAACTTACCTGAATAGGCGGATTGGTGGGTTCGGGAACGGTGGCCTCAACATTGTAATTTTAGTCATGACCATTTTTCTTCGGAGGATGACTCTTGGGACACTAATAAAGTTGGCGTGAAGCAGTTGATATCTTAAGAGTTTCCGTCACTGGCTTCGAGTACTGCTTACCAGCTTTATCACACATCGCTGTGATCGTTTTCGAATCATCTGTGAACGTCCACACCACGCTCCTCTTGCGATTGCTCGCCGTTACGACATGACAAAGGAAGCAGATACACACCACAATGTAATAATAACGTAATATAGCAATTAAGCACTACGTGAACGTTGCCGACGGTTAACCAGCACACGATAGAACAAATGGGGGGCGAGAGGAGGCGTACGCATTAAGCTGTGAGCGGAGTGAAGCGGGCAAGTGCATTTCTGTCTCGTAGGGGTGGGGCCGCTTCCTGCGCGCGCCTGAAGCTCTGGGGAGGGCTTAGAGGTGGACGCCGTAGGCGACGGAGACCAGGGCGAGTTCATTTCTGCCTCTATGGGGTAGGGCCGCCAACGGCTTGGGCTCATTGTACTAGCGTACAAATATGCGCTGTAAGGGAAAAAGAGTAGGTGCGCTCGACTATTGCGTATCGGCATCGCTCGTCTCGCACTCATGTGCACCGGCCAAGGGGCTGAGTAGGGGGGGGGGGGGGGCACTTGCGGTAATCGATTAATCGGAGAGTTTTAATCGATTAATTCGATTAATTGAAGTGTGCAAATCAATTACGATTAATCGATTAACCGTGTACCTTTAATCGATTAATCGTTCATCGATTTTACCATCCCTACATCGGCGTGACACCTAGTCCGATTCTACGCTTCTACCACGCAATATTACAGCTGTAAACGACACTTTTCGCCTCATATGACGCCTGTGTGAGGTATCCTGCCGACGCACTTTTAAGGACAGGCGCGCTATAGTGGTCGAATACCTAACTGCTGTGCACAATGCCTTAATTAGACTCCGACTCGAACGCCTCATTTTCATTCTTTGCACCCACCGTGATTTCTCGCTCACGGAAAGCACAATTGAAGCCGACAACAGGATTTTTGCGATAGGTTCTTCTGCGTTATCAAGTTAAGAAGGCGAACACTGCCTATTTCTCTGCCCAGATAACATAGCGAATTAATTTTCTTCGGGCTTATTGCAGGCCGGTGAGCAGGAAGTCTCGTTGGCTTGTTTATAGAGATTCAGCTGGTAAGTTTAGGGTGTTGAACGCGGGATTCTAGCAGTCCATCGGCCTTTTTTTTGAAGACGATGTTTGTGAAGATGGCCAGGAACCTTGCGTGAAAAATGTGCAACGCTGTGAGATGTGGACCGACAGATGGATATGTAGCTAGACAGAAGCGATGTGCCCAAGTACTCAAATGGAGATGGTCACACGAAATTAGTTTAGTGACCCTGCTCTCTAACTAATGTACTATTGTGGCCATGAAGTTTGTGTGCTGCTATTTTTTAACTTTCCTTAAAAACATAAGGTTCAATACTCACCAGCCACATTCATTATGACACAGCACTGTCAGTATGATCTGCCTTGACGAACCCTCCTAAAATGCTTGAATTTTTCTGGACGTTTTTTCCTCCTTGCGGCTTGCCTGCAACATTGAAAAACACTCTTGTAAATTGCTCTCTGTTCTTTACTACAGTTTAAATAGTAAACGCTTTTTAACTAAGATTCCATGACTCAGTGGGAGCGTACGACGGCCGTTTGTGTTGTCCGTTTGCCTTCTCCTGCGTCTGCGTCCGCCCGCCTTATTGCATGGTACGATGAATCTCTTCCAACTAGATCAACTTCCTGCTGGTCTTTAGCTAACTACTTGAGCGCTTCTGGTGACATGGAACGCCAGCGTTTTATAGACGCGGAATGCTAGAGGTCTGTGTATTGTGTAGTGCCAGTGCATGGTAATGAACCCACGGTGCCCTAAAATATTCTGAGCCCTCCACTACACTGTTTGTCGTAGCCTGAGTCGATTTGGGGCGTTAAAGCTCACAATCCACACCAAACCAAACTGGAAGGACAAAGGTACTGCTGGAAGTACAGGAAGTTAGACATGTAGGCATCAAAAGTAGAAATTGGGCAGTATGTTTAATGTAAGCTGCGCACTGTAGAAAGGCAATGGACGAAATCTGCATGCTCCTTATACAAACTGTCTACTCTGTATATGAAGCACTCGGTAACGTATGTGGTTTAGAAAGCCGGAAGTCTCTCTGTCGATATACTGACTTGACATCTATGGTACACATTTGTTATGGCGTGCACCACACTGCCTTGACCCGTGAAACATACAGCCATAAAGCATATGTCTACATAGTACGCTTCTAAATTCATAAACATACATGCACAGTGCCATTCATTGTTTTGTCGAACGTACGAGGGACTGTGCACCGGCATAAATTAGTTACTGCGGGCATAAATAAGTTACTGATGAAGCCTAGGCGCGCGCGAGATGCAAGATTTGTAGTCTTACACACGCTCCCCACATGCGCCTGCACACGATGAACATTGGGAGAATAAAAAAAACACATTTCTAAGGCCGTGACGCCCATAATGGGTCAAGTGGATGCAGGGGTACGTGTGGGCAAATGTGGTTTTATAACATTCGTACTCTGGTTAGCCGCAAGCGGTACCTGAAAGATCGAAGTCGAAATGAGGACGATGATGCCTGAACACGTTGTGCTTCCGCACGTGGTCGACGTAAAGTTCTCAGCGAATGAAACACAATAGTCACAACGGGTGCTCTTGTGCCACACATGAGCGCTCGTTGAAGCGTGCTGTGGCACTGCGCTATACATTCATGGTAAAATAATTAGCTCAGCAGAGTTACTGCGATTTCTCTGCAGTAGGGGGGGTTCTTCGTGGAGGCGCCGAATGAGGCATGGAAGCCCGTGTCTTTTCGTACAAATGGTTTTAGATGTGAAGCATCTTATGGCGAAGCTTAATCCGGTGGTGGTGGTGGTGTGCCGCGTGCCCACCATTACTGCGCATGCGCAAACCCTTTAAAAATAAAAATAAAAAACCTCCTCTCCCCCTCTGTCTCCTCTAGGCATCTCTCCCCGCGGCAACCACACCCTCACTGCGCATGCGCCTCCCCTCCTCTCTCCCCTCTTACACTCCCCCCCCTCTCTCCTCTAGGCATCCCTGCCCGCGGCGTCTACACTCCCACTGCGCATGCGCGTCCCCCCTCTCTCTCCTACGCTCCCCCCCCTCTTTCCTCTACGCATCCCTGCCCACGGCGTGCACACTCCCCACTGCGCATGCGTGTCACCCCCCTCTCTCTCTCCTCTCCTACGCTCCCCCCCTCTCTCGCCTCGCGACGCCGACGCAGGCAGCGTCTGCTAGCGAGTTTCTTGGTTGAAAAAACCGACTGCTCGCGCTGCACAACCGTTCACTGGCCACCCCGTATATATGGCAATGGATCTTGACCTCCAAGGTGGTGCCGGTGGGAGATTTCTCCTGTGCGTTGTTGAACAATAAAAATTCGCAGCGTGCGCGTTAACTAAAAGCGGAGTGCGGGTCTCTGCGTCCAGTCGGAGTCTTCTGTCTCTCATTGCCCATTAGCAGCGATTGGCATGTTCCAGTAGGAAACACTGCTCCATCACTGCCTGCTTTGCGCCTCCACAGTTTTCTGTCCTGCGCAACGCTGCGATGAGCGGCAGCGTCAACGCCGCCGCCAGTGTAAGCGTTAGCGCCCGCTGCTTCACATCTACACATGGTTCCCTTTAGCGGGAGATGGTGTAATTTTTTATTACATACATTTGCAAATAAAATAGGATTAAAAAACAATCGAGAAGGCCATGATACTTTGTGTTACATCTCAAAAGTTAGAGTGGCTGCAGCGGCTAGTAAAGTAAAAGCTTTATGTGCACGGACACTTCGTGTAATAAATCAGTAAACTATACCATTTGACTGCATCAATGGGGTATGTTACCACAACGTATAGATACAGCAGATAAGCATGCTTACAGATAGTGCCAACAGTTAATATTTACTTAAGAGCAGATACATAGAACGCTAAAAAAGCAGGACTCCAGCAAGTCAAAACAGATTGGCGACCACTTTGTGGTGGCTATAGATATAATTGCAAATGTCTACGACGAGATGATCACTGTTCAGATGGCAACCATAGATATATATGCAACTATTGTACCAATTAATGTGAACGTGAGCATGGACGTGAAACATGCATTCAGAGAACTAGTTGAACCTTTATGTTGCATTGACAAATGATAGCTTGCAGAATGTCTAGTCATGTGACACTTAATGCAGCAGTTTCCATAGTCGGTGCCATCACACTGGAAGCATTTGACAATGCAGAAACAACCTTGATGCGTATGGAAGTTTCCTGCGGTGCTGCATTGAAAAGCACCGCTGCGCTGAAACTACCGAAGCGCTCCCTATCGGCGCTTGTGAGTGTCATGTTGCAGTACTTCAATTCACCCCTCTTAGACGGCGACACTTCCCCCCACTATCAGAGAGCGCTGCGAGGGGGAGAAGGCGTGATATATATAAGGGGCGTTTGTGTGTCCCCGTACATGTTTGTCGGTAGCGCAGTGGGTAGAGCGCCCGGTGGGTGCCCATTGTCACCGGCCAAGAGGCTGTAGGTTCGCCTCCAGGCATGGGCGGAACTTTTCTTTGTAGTGATTATTTTCATTATGTTCGCGTGGATGTCACTGATGTTATTTCCGAGACGCAAGTGATGTCAGTGAGGTCTTCATGGCCGTCGGCATAAAACACTCGTATTTAACAAAAACAGTTAAAGGCACCCTTTAACAATGTTAAAGGGACCCTTTAACAAATTTGTTGGGTCCCAAAAGTGCGTTTTTTGTAATGGATACATGTCTTATGTTAAATAAACTTCCAAAATTTCAAAGATGAGTAAAAAATTTCTGCCTTGTAGGAATCGATGTTGTGCGGAGCGGTCACCGAGGCGCGGCTTACGATGAGTGATTTATTTTGCTTGGAGCTAAAAGTGACGATGTAGATGAATGTACCCCGCAGGGGCGTCTGCGCAAGCAGGCGTTTGGTGTGTAGCGACACCACGGACCCGAGCTAACGAGGGGGGTTTCGGCTCTCTCCCACGCTTAGCCGTGCGTGGCTTCGCCGTGTCCGGGGAAAAGGGGATCCTGGGGGGTTGAGCCGACGCCGGGTGTTTGGACCTTTAAGGCCCCCCGGCTGAGGCAACACACCCCTTTGGCCCCGGCTTCACGTAGACGGCCCCCCTGGGCTGACCCACCCAGGGGAAATCGGCAGTCGCCTTTTCCTATCTCTCTCTCTCCCTACATCTTCGTCTTTCCCTCTCACTTTCAATCTTTCCTTTCTTCTTTTCACTTCCTTACTTCCACGTTTCTCGGCGGCAAGGGTTAACCTTGTGCAAATAGCCAACCTTGGCCTAGGCGCATTAGGTTATAGCAATGATGTACAGCTGGCGTGTGCAAGTCATGCAAGTCATGCAAACTCGTACCGTCCCCTTGTTGGGCTCCGTGGTGGGTGGCTGCCATCACTGCCGAAAAAACTAGATGTCTTATGCATAGATAATTTCCACTTTTTCCTGATCGTGCCGCCTTGAAGCGTGTACGCACCGAAGCTACTTTGAACTTTGTCCCTCAATACGCAGAATCGTTCCCTAGGTACCACGTAGTCCATAGCGAGAAACCTGAAAAACCAGTCAGAGCTATGTCTCCTTTTCTTGTGGCCAAATCCCTGACCGATACTATAGGACCAGGGTACAAAGCGACCAAAATGGCAAGTGGCGACCTCCTCCTTGAGGTTTGTGACAAACTACAACACGACAAACTTGCTGCAATCAAAGCATTTGGCGACACACCCATCACAGTGACCCCACACCGCTCGTTGAACACTGTCCGTGGCGTTGTCTCAGAAATCGACTTCATTGACCTTAGCGAGGCGGAGCTTTTGGAGGGTTGGCAAGAGCAAAATGTTACCGAAGTACGAAGAATTAAAATCAGAAGAGAAAACAACGAAATCCCAACAAAACACTTGATAATCACATTTGCGTCCAGCACGTTACCAGAGTTCCTTCAAAGTGGCTACACCAAAACCCGAATCAGACCGTACATCCCAAACCCGCGCAGATGCTTCAAGTGCCAGAAATACGGCCATGGCTCGCAGACCTGCCGGGGTGAGCTTACCTGCGCCAAATGTGGAGACAAGGATCACTCCTCTGAAAACTGCACTGGGAAAGTCCGTTGCATCAACTGTGAAGGCGACCACCCTGCGTATTCCCGATCATGCAGCACATGGAAAAGAGAAAAAGAAATCGTGACAATGAAAGTCAAAGAAAACATTTCCTATCGGGAAGCCAGGAAAAGGTGCTCAATCTTTCAGGGCAGATCCTATGCTGATGCGGCGCGTCAGGGGGCAGCGCCGCACCGTCCCTCGCCATTTAGCCAGCCCACGCACAGCGAGCTGGCGGTGGCCTCAGCCCCCGCGGTGGCGGCCGTTAAGGCTACGCCACCCACCGATCAAATGAGCCCGGCTGCTCCAGGGTCGTCGGGCGTCAAGACCTCGACTCACGAGGCGAGGTCTGAAACGCGAAATTCCAGCTCGCTCTTGCGGGCATCCAGTGCCTCCCGCGAGGCAATGGACACCACTCCGGCGCCTCGAGCGCTTCCAGAGAGACGTGGCTCTCTGGAAAAAAAAGAAAAAAGAAAAACAAAAAATTCTGGGTCCGGGCAAGGGCCCTTGAACACCACCCGTACTCCTCAGCCACACACAGAACACACGCAAGTTCCGCTAAAATGGCAACCATGATAATGTACTGGAACGTCAGAGGACTTATGAAGAATCTCGATGACATAACGGAGCTACTATCTGAATACCAGCCAAAGGTGTTCTGTGTGCAGGAGACGCATTTAAATCCCACGCACACAAATTTCCTAAAGCGATATGCCATTTAGCGAAAAGACCGTGACGACGCTGACGCCTCGTCTGGTGGTGTAGCAATAATAGTAGATAGGTCAGTTGCTTGCCAACATCTGGCCCTACAGACGCCCCTCGAGGCAGTATCAATAAGAACAATCATTTGGAAAAAGCTGGTTACCGTTTGCTCCATATACATGCCTCCTCATCACAAAATTGATAAAACAGTGTTTTATAACCTTGTTGACCAGCTCCCTGAGCCGTTCATCATTGTAGGCGACTTTAATGCCCACAATACTCTGTGGGGAGACTCCAGGTGCGACGCCAAGGGTCGATTTATTGAAAACTTTCTTTTAAGCTCCGGTGTATGCCTTTTTAATAAGAAGCAACCCACTTACTACAACTGCTCACACAACTCCTACTCTTGCATTGACCTGGCTATTGGATCTGCCACGCTCTTTCCGCACTTAGAGTGGAAAGTTATCACCGACTCCTTTGGAAGTGACCACTTTCCCATAACCTTGAATCTCGTAAAGCAAGAAGAATGCACTCAGTCTGCCCCGCGATGGAAACTGGTTTCGGCTGATTGGGAGCTTTTTAAGCGATCATCTTTTTTATCCCGAGATTTTATCACTGAACTCACCATAGACGATGCCGCAGCGTATTTTACCGATTTTATCATAGCTGTCGCTGAAAAAACCATCCCGCAAACAAAAGGTACGCCACACAAAAGAAGAGTCCCATGGTGGAACGGCGAATGCAAGCTGGCACGCAAGAAACAAAATAAAGCCTGGGGCATCTTTCGTCGTTACCCAACTGCAGAAAATCTCACTGACTTTAAAAATGTTAAAGCGCAAGGAAGGCGAACACGACGACAGGCTAGGAGGGAATCTTGGGAGAGGTTCCTCTCGGGTATAAATTCGTTTACTCAAGAGAGTAAGGTATGGAATGGACTGCGAAGGCTAACAGGGCAGCAAGCCCAACCACTGCCTCTTGTTAATCCTTCTGGCAACTCGTTGGAAGAGCAAGCGAATGCGCTTGGAAAACACTTCCAGTACATCTCGAGTTCTGTACACTATTCTGACTCATTTTGAAAATACAAACAAACAGTAGAACGTAAGAAACTCACTCAGAAAATAAAAGGAAACCAGCCGTACAACTCTGCATTCACCATCGCCGAGCTCCGAGCTGCCTTGAGCAAATGCCAGAACTCTTCACCAGGACCGGATAGAGTAGTGTATGAGATGATAAAGCGCTTGCATTCAGACACCGAATCGACGCTACTTGCACTTTTCAATGCCATATGGGCTGCTGGTTATCTTCAGCACTCATGGAAAGAAGCTATCGTCATTCCAATCCTGAAACAGGGCAAAGACCCATCGTCCGTATCAAGTTACCGCCCTATAGCTCTGACCAGCTGTCTTTGTAAAATATTTGAGAAAATGGTAAATTACCGTCTGATACACTTTCTAGAGGCGAACGCTATCCTTGACCCCTTCCAGTGTGGCTTTAGAGAAGGGCGGTCAACAACCGACCACCTGGTTCGAATCGACGCCAACATACGTGATGCATTTTTGCATAAGCAACACTTCTTGTCAGTATTCTTAGATATAGAAAAAGCTTATGATACAACGTGGCGCTTTGGGATCCTTAAAGACCTGTCAACAATGGGAATTCACGGTAACATGTTCAGTGTTATCGAAAGCTACCTGTCCAACCGCACTTTCCGTGTCAAGATCAGGGAACACACTGTCGCACTTATTTACCCAAGAAACGGGCGTGCCGCAAGGAGGAGTTCTTAGTTGCACACTCTTCATCGTAAAGATGAACTCTCTGCGTACCACCTTACCACCGGCCATCTTCTACTCAGCATACGTTGATGATGTCCAGATAGGCTTCAAATCATGCAACCTTTCAATCTGCGAGCGCCAAGTCCAGCTCTCTCTGAACAAAGTGTCCAAATGGGCTGACGAAAACGGATTTAAGCTGAATCCCCAGAAAAGCTCCTGTGTACTTTTTACCCGGAAGAGAGGGCTACACCCAGATCCCAATATAAAACTGAATGGGCAGCAACTTAAGACGAATACAGAGCAAAAGTTTTTGGGCATGATACTGGATTCTAAGCTGACATTTACCTCGCACATAAAACACCTTAAAGAAAAATGCTTAAAGACAATGAACATTCTTAAAGTTCTCTCACATGTTTCATGGGGCAGTGACAGGACATGTCTATTAAACCTCTACAGTAGCCTCATACAATCACGTTTGGACTATGGTGTGATAATCTATCAATCTGCCGCACCAAGTGCTCTAAAAATGCTGGACCCTGTCCATCACCTTGGCATTCGACTCGCCACCGGAGCCTTTCGAACAAGCCCTATAGAGAGTCTATACGTGGAATCGAATAAGTGGGCGCTTCATCTACAGAGGGCATACTGCTGCTTCACATACTTCGTGAAAGTTAATGCAAACTCCGAACACCCTGCCCATGCCACCATCAATGATACCAGATATGCCATACTTTTTCGTAATCGACCGAGAGTGAGGGAGCCCTTCCCAATGCGGGTGCGGAAACTAAGTGAAGAATTCGACATGCCCCTGCTTGCATATAACCTCATGGCTCCAGCAAAGCTTCCGCCGCCCTGGCAGTGGCAGATTGTTAAAGTCGACACATCATTCATTGAAGTCACCAAGCGTGCCCCCCGATGCGCATATTAAAATGCACTTTCAGGAAATCAGGGCGAAATACTCTTGTCCGGAATTCTATACAGATGCGTCCAAGTCGCATGCCGGTGTCTCCTACGCAGCTGTTGGTCCGGCGTATACAGAAAGTGATGCTCTCCACCCGGACACGAGTATCTTTACAGCAGAGGCATATGCAGTTACGGCTGCTGTGCAACAAATCAAAAGAACAAAGCTACAGAAAGCCGTCATATTTACCGACTCTTTGAGTGTTGTAAAGTCCCTAACATCTTTCTGCAAACATAAAAACCCTGTCCTAAACAATCTGTATTCATTTTTGTGTGCATCATACACATCTCACCAGGATATCATTATATGTTGGGTGCCAGGTCAAAGAGACATTGAGGGCAACGTTCTGGCTGACGAAACCGCTCGATCTGCAGCGACAAGTGCCCATGGGCGTGCTTTGGCAGTTTGTGTCACGGATCTAAGGCCAACTATTCGGAGAAATATAAGACGGCAGTGGCAGCACCTGTGGGATGCTGAAACACGTAACAAGCTGCATCTAATAAAACCGCAGTTAGGGCCTCCACCACTACCGACAAAATCACGGCGAATGGAAGTGTTGTCCTGCAGACTGAGGATAGGACACACGTTCAACACACACAACTTTTTGTTGACTGGTAGTGAACCGCCTATATGCAACAGATGTGGGGACAGGCTTTCCGTTCTCCACATGCTTGTGGAGTGTCGCGAAGCTGAGCATGAGAGAAAAAAAACACTTTCCTGTAGTGTACACCCAGCATATCCCATTACACCCAGCAATGTTTCTCGGTACAGAACCGCTTTTCGATATCGCATGTGTTCTCAGATTCTTAAAAGAGACTTTTACATTGCAGATTATTGGCCCAAGACGCTCGTAACGCGACCTCCCCTGGGAGACCGATGTTGCGAGATCACATTTAGCCAGCACACGCCTCTATGCCCTTGTGCGCAAGAGCTTAGCGAGGCTGTTGTGCCCACAGCAATTGGCAAATTTTATTACATCAACCATGCTTAGCCCATTTTTCATACTGCAACGCATACGTCAACCGACAACACAATTTTAGTGTCCGACCATTTTACGTTTCTCACAGCGAATTCTTTTAGGCCACTATACAGCCATCTCGCCTTACCTTTAGTACTGCCTCATTTCAATGCAACTTGATGTCCAACCTTTTGCTTGGCGCTCTTTGGCCAGATCTTGGCCCTTGCGCCAGTAAAATCCAAACATCATCATAGATGAATGTATTTCGGTACATCGAGGGCTTACGAGCTTAGTTGCCAGTTCCACTTATAATAAGCGGACTTGGGCTTCTTTTTTTCCGAATCTCTTGTACAATTTTCCAGTCACTTGTCGCGGTTTTTGGGGCTTATTTGCATTTTCCCAGCAAATGTAGTAATTTTAGTGATCATCACTTTCAGCAGTGCGCGTTTGTCGTTCACTAATAGCATGTTTGTCGATGACTTTGAGCAGTTCAGTGCCTAGGCGTGCGCAGGGTTGGGGGGCCAAGGTTCATCGCAGCGCCTCCGCCCCGTCCTACTAATTCAATGTATGGGGCTGATTTAGCGCCCCCCCCCCCCTTCCTGGTGACTAGGGGGGGGCGCCCCCCCTGACTCCCCCCTCCTCGTGCGCACGCCTATGGATGACTGTCGAACTCAAACATACGTAGAAGGAATCAACAAGCTCATGATAAACAGAGGGGTGCGATACCACGGCACACAAAGAAAAAAGACTCTTTGTGTGCCGTGGTATCGCGCCCCTCTGTTTATCATGAACCAACGCCAACTCACCCAACTTTTTAGTTTAATCAGTCAACAAGTAACGTTAATCGTACGCTGGCAAACGTGCCAACTGAATGGAGGTAGTGTTAAAAAGTAGCTATCGGCTTTCGTTCATAGTTGCGCATATTTTCGCTGTACAATACAATTAGGTGATTGCAAACTCCCTTGCCTATTTGAGTGACGTTTTCTTGCGATAGCAATCATATGGACACTCTTGGCTGCTTTTTGATGTCGCCGTCATGCTCCCTATATATATATATATGTATATATATATATATATATATATATATATATATATATATATATATATATATATATATATATATATATATTGAGCATAAGTTGTCGCCGGATCCGGGAACAATAGAAGAAAAGGGGGGGTTTGACTCACAAGCGAAAAGATTTCTTTATTTGACGTTTCGGCCGTGGGCCCGGCCTTCGTCAGCATGAAACAAGACACTGCAACCGTCACTACTTATATGCCAGTAGGTCACATGGAATGAAGATTGATACAATCGATGCACGTGGTAAAAAATATCATCACAAGGATCATCGCAATCACGTAGACGTAGTAAAAAGAGAAGCAATCAGTCATTGACAGCGCATGTTGCAACTGCGGCCAAAAATAAACAAATGGCAAAAACGGGGAGGGATACGCAAAAAAAATGTAAAAATACAAATAAAAATCAACACGTGTAAAGCAGGAACTAGAACTGCTATTAAAAGCCACATACGAACAAGATTAAATAAAGTACATCAATGCGCACGACAGTTTAAGGGCGCAAGAACGTTAAGGTGCCGGAACTTTCGTTCAGCCCCAAGGCAATGGTGTGGAATTTGTGGATCAGATATGATTCCCGAACTTCTCTGTCACGATGAGAGCTGAAACCTGATTCTAGAATTGTAGCCTTTATCTTGCTGAAGGAATGACCGGGAAGTGCAACGTGTTTCGATAAAGGTAGGTTAGGAAGGGAAGTGGCGTGCGCCTTATGATTGTTAAAACGTAGACGGAAGCTGGTTTCGGTTTGGCCTATGTATTGCTTGTTACAGACAGAGCATTCCAGAAGATAGATTACGTTAGGTGTGTCACAGCAAAAGTTGCCCTTTATTTTGAGGCTGAAACCTGAGGTGGTGCTGCGAGCTGAAAGTGATGTCATCATATGTGGGCATATTTTACAGCGCGATTTTTTACACGGATGGCAGCCCGAATATTCCGGTTTAGTCACTTTAGAAGATGTGACTATGTCATGCAAATTTTTAGAGCGTCTGTAGACTACTTTTGGTGGATTTGGAAAAAATTGTTCGGAGGCGCTGGCTTTGCATGAGAATATTGTGATGTTTTTGCAGAATACAACCTACTCTCGGAACCGAGGCTGAATGTGTAAGGAGAAGGTTAGTTTCGTGAGGCGTGGAAGTCTTTTTACGTGCCTCTAATAGGGTTTTGCGTTCGACATCATGCGCCTTTGCGAAAGCATCGTCTACTAAACGAGCAGGGTACTTCTGTTTTACTAAAGAATCTCGCAGTGAAGTGCAGTTCTTGTGTTGTCGGACTCAAGTGTACATGCGCGTTTGAAGCGGAGTGCCTGACTGTACGGAATGCTGGTCTTCCAGTGTTTTAAGTGACTGCTCTGAAAATGTAGATATTGGTGCCTGTCGGTAGGCTTCTTGAAAAGTGTGGTAGTTAATCTGCCGTTCCGTGAAAATACAGTAATGTCAAGGAAATCTGCGCGTTCGGCTGAGAATGAATGGGAGAATGATATGGAATTGTGGGCGTTGTTGAACGCTGCTATAAATGAAAGTAATGCGAGCTCCCCGTGCTCCCAAATTAGGAAGATGTCGTCGATGTATCGCTTGTAAAAAAGAGGTGTTAGTGCTTGACTGCTTAAAAATTCTTTCTCCAGGACACCCATGAAAATATTCGCGTAATTGGGGCCTATTTTTGTCCCCATAGATGTCCCGTTCACTTGTATGAAATGTTCATTGTTGAATTCAAAGTTATTATATTGGAGAATTAATTTCAATTATGTTGCTAATGTTGCGCCATCGATAGAACGGTTACAGCCCGAACGCTCATATTCCTGACGAACAGCTCGGATTCCATCCTCATGGGGAATGTTTGTGTAAAGGGAACATACATCTAGAGTGACCAAGAGGGATCCTTCGGGAACATTTAAATCTGCAATGTCGCGCAAGAACTGGCCAGAGTCCTTGATGTAGGAAGAGAAAGTTTGCGGAATGTGGCTAATGAGGGTGTCAACAAAACAGGAAATCTTCTCAGTTACGGAACCAATACCCGACACTATTGGTCTCCCGGGGTTGCCAGCTTTGTGAATTTTTGGCAGCAGATAGAACCTTCCTGCTACAGGACTTAGCGGGAGCAAGAAAGACATGTCCTTGTCAGTTAACTTTTTATCTATCACGAGGTTTGTTATTTCTTCTTTGATAACAGATTTGAACTCAGAGGTGGGGTCATTTTCCAAGCGTCTGTAGAAGGTGTCATCACGGAGCTGTCTGTAAGCCTCAGATAAATTGTCCTCTCGATTCATAAGGACAATGGCGCCTCCTTTGTCAGCTTGTTTGATGATAATGTCGGAATTATTGGCCAAGCTTTTGATTGCCTCACTTTCTTTAATGGAAATGTTGCTCTTAAACGAATGCTGTTTTTTGTAGAATTCAAGTAAATCATGCTGGACCGCTTCAATGTACAGATCTAAGCACCTGTCGCGTTGAACTGGGGGTGTCCATCCCTTATTAGAAAACGAAGGAGCAATAGAGTCACCGGACGTAGGCTTATTATAGAAAAATTCTCGCAGCCTCATGTTGCGGGCGAAATTATCCAGATCCTGTAGGAACTGGAATTCGTTGTATCCACCAGACGCGGGGCAAAAATTAAGGCCACGTGATAATACAGATTTCTCGGGATCTGACAAAGAGTGATTGGAAAGGTTTACTATGTTGTTATGCTCGAGTGTCCTACAGGAGGCTTCCGACGTGATCCGTGGCGCGACAGTCGTCAGAGAGGCCGGCGCAGGCACATTATCACGTCTGAGCTTGCTTATCTTAATCTTAGAAATTTCATCTTGTTTCTTTAGGCGATATGCGTCGAGTAACACTAGTTCTTCTGATGATAGCCTTGATTGGGAAACCAGCTTACGTTCAGTGTTCGACAAAGATTTTGCTGAGTGCTTATAGTGATTTAGCACTATGCGGGTCAACTCGAAAGAGGCTTTTTTTAGTGTATCATCCCATTTTGCTTGGTTAGTGGGTGACAATTCTACGGCTGGATGATGTACAATCGTGAGGCCTTTAGGAACCATTGATTCTGACAAGTAAACATTCAGCGTGGAATCATCCATTTCTGATCGTATCCTTTTTTCAATTATCTTTCTAGTGCGCAAAAAATGGGTATTGCTAAAAGTGAAAAACGTACCATTGCTAGGGACGTCTAGTCATTTGGACAGTGACGTAGTGGTCATGTCATCAGAGTTCCTGCACTGAACGGTTAGGCCGCCAAGGGAACCAGAAGATTCAGCACTCGGGACAGAAGCGGTGGTCCGCAGGCAACCTGGCGGTGAGGAGGTCAGATTTGGTCGGACAGGTGGGAAGCTTGAAGAACCGGAGTCAGATGGACGTCGAAGTTGCTTGCCAGTCCTAGCGGGCAGGGGGGCAGCTTGAAGGGCTAGAAGCCGAAGAGGAGTGACGATGCACAACACGCGCACTATATATATATATATATATATATATATATATATATATATATATATATATATATATATATATATATATATATATATATATATATAGTAAAGAACGAGACAGACACAGCACCCGTTCCTGGTTGGTTGGATGGTTGGTTGGATCCTAGAGGAATGGCTCAACCCACCACGGGGGGATCGGCCACGAACCGTGCGGCAGTGGGGTTTCGGAAATAGAGAGAGAGATAGGAAAAAAAACCTAAAAGAGACAGTGGTTTTAGATAAGTGAAAAGATTAGTTCCTGGGCCAGCTGTTCTAATCTACTTCTTCTTCCTCTCCTTCCAACTAGCTCCCCGAGCTCCCAAACCCCAGAATCTTTCTTGGTCATGACACTGAAGAAGTAGATTAGAACAGCTGGCCCAGGAACGAGTGCTGTGTCTGTCTCGTTCTTTACAATGGCGCAGTTCGACAAGTGAACCTTGCGGCTGAAGCCACCTCTGCGTGCTCCTGGGTCGTCGGCGCTGCGGGTCTCTACGTCTGAGGAACGCCGTCCACGCTTCCTCGACAATGGACACCAGGACCCTGCTAAGGCAGGAAGCATTCGAGGACGGCGTCCAGGCCTCCTCGGTGGCCCAAAGGCAGCCATATCCCGGCGTCGGCAGGACAGCGCACAGCGTTTTGTTGCCCGGGAATGCCGTTCAGTCTTCTCCTTGCGACACCCTCTCGCCCTGGACTCCATGCAACGTATGAGCCTCCAAGGGAGGCCGTCCAGTCTTCCTTGGCCGTGGATATCGCTGCCGTGAGTGTTGCTAACACTGCATACTCCGCGGACGCGAATCCTGGCTATGCGGGCGCCTCGCCCGACAGCGTCGTGGAGCTCATGCGTGCCATCACGCAAATGACGCAACAACTCGACCGCTTGGCGTCGTTGAGCTCCTGCTTCCGGCATGCCACCTTACCACCTCCGGCTGTTTCGGAACTTTCAGAATTTTCCGGGTTGCAAGACGATGCCGACGCTTGGGTAGAGACTTTCAATGCTTTCGCCTCTCGCCATGCCTGGCCTGACGATCATAAATGGTTCGTTGCCATAGACCATCTCCGCGGCGCAGCCAAGGCATGGCACAACTACGACGGCATCAAGCGAAAGTGATGGCCGGAATGGTGTGCAGCTCTGATTGCTGCTTTCGGCCCGATTCGCTATGACGCCACCGAAGAATTTGACACTTCTTTTGCCGAGGTCGAAGCTCGAGAAGGCCATCTCCTCGAGGCTGAAACTGCGAGCTGCAGCTCATCAGCAGACATCTGCGCAGCCGGACCTCGTGCAAATCCCTTACCCAAGATGTGCTCTAACTCTGCCTCGGCAACCAACGCCAAAACACCCCTGCCAGCGGCCGAGGTCGGTTCTTATCCACATCTACCGGGAAAGCTGCCCCCATACTCGTCATCGCTTGGGCACTCACAGTCACCGGCACTTGTCGTACTGGATGCCCTAACAACGCAACCATATCTGTCCACGGATGCCGGTAATACGATGGATGTCCTACCGCTCCACAATCCAGGCGTATCCGGTGATGCTGACAAGATGGGCCTTGACCATGCGGACCCATATCCCTGGGCGTCACGGCAGTTATTGAAATGCGAGCGCGTGGACATTTGCCACACGCTAAGTGCTCTATGTGCTACCTCCATGCAAGAAGCCGACGTGCCTGAGGCGGTTATGGTCAGTGCCATCGAGGAAGTCACGGGGAAGCCCGAGTCCACTGCAGTTGACATGAATTGTGACCGGTACTGCTCCAGTGCTTGCTGCACTTTGTCGAGTACCGCCACCTCGAGCATCTCAGCGGATGCGACGCCGGCACGTCCACAAGAGAATAAGGTGCATCGAAAATCAGCTAGGAGACTCGCCTCAACTTTGTCACACACGGGTGGGAGAGCACACCGAAGCAGCTCGACGCTCCGCGAACAGCGTGGTCAACTTCACACATTGCGACAGTCAACATTTGCGAATGCGCACTGTCTTGCCCTGTTTTTAGAACTGCGGCGGGACAAGCGTCAACTGGACCGGCGGCAATCCGGAAGTAGTCAGGTCCGCCCGCTAGAGATATCGCCGGCAAGTTTTGACAAGACGTGGCACTATGGAAGAGACCGACCTCAGCGACAGAGCCAATTCCGCCCACCAGAAAGCACACAGGCAGATACCGAACCAGAGTCGCAGCGTGGCCGTGATCGACCACAGCGATGTAGCCAGTGCCGCCCACCAGAGGCATTGTCGGCAGCTTCGCGCGCTCGCAGTCGTGGCCGAGTGTCATGACCAAGAAAGATTGTGGGGTTTGGGCGCTCGGGGAGCTAGTTGGAAGAAGAAGTAGATTAGAACAGCGGGCCAGGAATGGGTGCTCTGTCTATCTCGTTCTTTACAATATATATATATATATATATATATATATATATATATATATATATATATATATATATATATATATATATATATATATTGTAAAGAACGAGACAGGCACAGCACCCGTTCCTGGGCCAGCTGTTCTATTCTGGTCCTCGTCCTCCTCTTCTACCCCGCGCGCTAGAGCCTCGATGCCGCTGCTGTTAGTCATCACAATATATATATTGTCACGTGGGTGTGACGTCGACGAAGGCAGCAGGCGACGTGTTTAAGATGAAACTGTTTATTAGGCCGAACTTGTGGCCGGTAAACGGAAAGTAAGATTACAGCAATACACGCTGGCACTGATAGCGGCGAACAGAGCGTCGGCCGTCGATCAAAATGAACATCTTTGGAGCGCGCCGGCTTTTATGCATCACGCGTCGAACATTCTAGCCTTATCACTGGTCATCGCGTAAGCTCTGGAATAATCTCGAGTGGTCGCGTCTTGCGCGCAATCTTAACAAAACGATCTACAATAATCGCGAAGGTTCCAGAACAATAAGGCGCGGTTTGAGCTGAGCTTTGCTGACGGTCTTTGTGGGCGAAAACCGAATACAACAAAAGTGAAAATAAGAAGAGCGCGTGGCAATGCCCCCCCTCTGAAAAGGCATGCTTAAAACAGAACACGGGGGAAAATGCATGCAATAATAAATCACAACAATAAAGAAAGTACAATAATTAAGCAATAAGTGCAGTCCTCAGGTTTGCTAACGCGCGTAATACGGCTTGAGGCGCACGACATGGACGACTTCAGGTCGCGCACAGCGCCGTTGAGAGTCCGTTATGCCGTCCGGGACGACCTCGTAGTCCAGAGCACCGAGACGTCGAAGCACCTTGTACGGCCCGAAGTATCGCCGAAGGAGTTTTTCACTAAGTCCACGTCGGCGTATCGGTGTCCACACCCAAACGCGGTCGCCGGCCTGGTATTCCACGAAGCGTCGTCGAAGATTGTAACGGCGGCTGTCGGTCGTCTGCTGATTCTTGATGCGCAGGCGGGCGAGTTGTCGGGCTTCTTCAGCGCGCTGAAGGTAGACGGTGACGTCGAGGTTTTCTTCGTCGGCGACGTTGGGCAGCATGGCGTCGAGCGTCGTTGCCGGGTTTCTACCGTAGACCAACTTGTATGGCGCCATCTGTGTCGTCTCCTGCACGGCCGTGTTGTATGCGAAGGTCACGTACGGAAGGATGGCGTCCCACGTCTTGTGTTCGACGTCGACGTACATGGCCAGCATGTCGGCGATGGTCTTATTTAGACGCTCGGTCAGGCCGTTGGTCTGTGGGTGGTACGCGGTGGTCCGGCGGTGGCTTGTGTGGCTGTATCCCAAGATCGCCTGGGTTAGGTCAGCCGTAAACGCCGTACCTCTGTCGGTGATGAGAACCTCTGGGGCGCCGTGTCGAAGGACGATGTTCTCAACGAAGAACTTGGCTACCTCGGCGGCACTGCCTTTGGGCAGGGCTTTTGTTTCGGTGTAACGGGTGAGGTAGTCGGTGGCCACGACGATCCATTTATTTTCGCAAGTCGACGTTGGGAAAGGCCCCAGGAGGTCCATCCCAATCTGCTGGAACGGTCGCCGAGGGGGGCTCGATCGGCTGAAGGAAGCCTGCTGGTCTTGTGGGCGGTGTCTTCCGTCGCTGACAGTCTCGGCACGTCCTTACGTAGCGGGCGACGTCGGTGGCAAGGCGCGGCCAGAAGTACTTCTCCTGTACTCTTGCGAGCGTGCGGGAAAGTCCGAGGTGTCCAGCCGTCGGGTCGTCGTGTAATGCCTGGAGGACTTCTGGTCGCATTGCTGCAGGCACCACGAGAAGGTAGTCGGCTCGAAGTGGCGAGAAATTCTTCTTTATGAGAACGACGCTTCGCAAGAAAAACGACGCGAGTCCTCGCTTGAATGCCTTTGGAACAATGGCGGTCTTGCCTTCGAGATACTCCACAAGGCCCCTGAGTTCCGGATCGGCTCGCTGTCGTTCGGTGAAGTCGTCCGTAGTTATGGTTCCCAAGAAGAAGTCATCCTCCTGGTCATCCTGCGGCGGCGGGTCGACGGGGGGCGCGAGACAAGCAGTCGGCGTCAGAGTGTTTTCGTCCGGACTTGTAAACGACGGTGACGTCGAATTCTTGAAGTCTCAGACTCCATCTTGCGAGACGACCTGAAGGGTCCTTCAGGTTAGCTAGCCAACACAAGGCGTGGTGGTCGCTCACAACTTTGAAGGGCCTGCCGTAGAGGTAGGGGCGAAACTTTGACGTTGCCCAGATGATGGCAAGGCACTCCTTTTCTGTTGTGGAATAGTTGGCTTCTGCCTTGGATAGCGACCGGCTAGCAAAACTGATAACCCTTTCCACGCCGGCAGTTCTCTGGACAAGGACGGCGCCGAGTCCTACACTGCTTTCGTCGGTGTGGATTTCCGTGTCGGCGTGTTCGTCGAAATGCGCAAGTATTGGAGGCGTCTGCAGGCGTCGTTTCAATTCTTGAAATGCTTCGACTTGCGCCGCTTCCCACTTGAATTCCACGTCGTTTTTCGTGAGCTGAGTTAGTGGCTCGGCGATGCGTGAAAATTCCTTGACGAAGCGTCTATAATAGGCGCACAAGCCGAGAAATCGGCGTACGGCCTTCTTGTCGGTAGGCGGCGGGAAGGCAGCGATGGCAGCTGTTTTCCGTGGGTCGGGGCGAACTCCAGACTTGCTGATGACGTGACCCAAGAACAGGAGTTCCTCGTATGCGAAGCGGCACTTTTCTGGCTTCAGGGTGAGTCCGGAGGCCTTTATTGCTTGAAGTACTGCGTCAAGTCGGCGTAGGCGTTCGTCGAAGTTTGAAGCAAACACAATGACGTCGTCCAGGTACACCAGGCAAGTCTGCCACTTCAATCATGCCAGCACTGTATCCATAACCCTTTGGAAAGTCGCAGGCGCCGAGCAAAGACCGAAGGGCATGACTTTGAACTCGAAGAGACCGTCTGGTGTTATAAACGTGGTCTTCTCTCGGTCTCTCTCGTCGACTTCAATTTGCCAATAGCCGGTCTTGAGGTCCATCGACGAAAAGTACCTGGCGTTGTGGAGTCGATCCAGGGTATCGTCGATCCGTGGTAGAGGGTACACGTCCTTCTTCGTTATTTTGTTCAGGCGGCGATAATCGACACAGAAGCGTAGGGTTCCGTCCTTTTTCTTCACTAACACCACGGGTGACGCCCACGGACTCTTTGAAGGCTGGATGATGTCGTCGCGTAGCATTTCGTCGACTTGGTTCTTTATGGCCTCGCGTTCCCGCGTTGAAACTCTGTACGGGCTCTGACGTAGTGGCCTGGCGCTTTCGTCTGTTATGATGCGGTGTTGTGCGACTGGGGTCTGTCGAACTCTTGACGATGACAAAAAGCAGTCCTTGTATTGCAGGAGCAGGGTTTTGAGCTGTTCTTGTTTATTCGTCGGAAGGCTCGGATTGACGTCGAAAGTTAGTTGGTGAGCTTGGTTCGTCGTAGCATGTTCGGTAAACTCGGCGAGGGCGAGGGCGTCGCTGGCTTCCTCATTTTCTTCGATGTAGGCGACCGTCGTGCCTTTGCTCACATGCTTGTATTCGTTGCTGAAGTTCGTGAGCATCACTGTTGCTTTCCCTTCACGCAACTCGGCGATGCCTCTTGCGACGCAAATCTGACGGTTTACAAGCAGGTGCTGATCGCCCTCGATGACGCCTTCGAAGTCTGGGTTTTTCGGTGCCGACGGAAATTATGACGCTGGAGAGAGGCGGAACGGTGACGTGCTCGTCTATCACGTTCAATGCATGGTTCCCCGGCGTCGTCTTTGTAGGCAGCGCTTTTTCTGAAGTTAGTGTTATCGACTCAGACCTTAGGTCGATGACGGCACCGTGGTCACTTAGGAAGTCCATTCCAAGTATCACATCCCTTGAGCAGTGTTGTAGGATAACAAAGCTCGCAGGATAAGTCCGGTTATTGATGGTGGCTCTCGCCGTGCAGACTCCAATTGGCGTTATCAGGTGGCCTCCAGCTGTCCGGATTTCGGGTCCACTCCAAGCGGTCTTTACTTTCTTCAGCTTGGCGGCGAATGGCCCACTGACGACGGAATAGTCGGCACCAGTGTCGACGAGAGCGGTGAGGTTGTGACCGTCGATGAGAACGTCAAGGTCGCTAGTCCGTCGTCTTGCGTTGCGGTTAGCTCGCGGCGTCGGGTCACGGCTGCGTCGATTTGTTGCGCTGCTTCCCTCATGCTGCGTCGTCAGATCTAGCTCGGTCCGCGAAGTTTCGTCGGCAGGGCTCTGTCTGCTTCGCGTCGTGGTCAGCAGGTTTCGTCGCGGCGTCATCGTCGGCGTCGGCGGAGGATCTTCGGTAGTTCGACGTACAGCAACCGCACCTCCATCGGTTGCTGCCCTTAGTTTTCCGGGTAAGGGCTCGGAGATCGGCCCCGAGTCGGACTGGTGTACTGCCTGCGATGCGGTGAGGTGTAGCGGCCTGGCGACGGCGAACGGGAAGGTCGTCGGGGTGTCCACTGCGCTTCTGTGAGGTAGTCGGCGATGTCACGAGGTCGTTCGCCCGGCTGCGGACGCGGCGCGTTTACGGCGAAACCACGCAGTCCCATCTCCCGGTACTGGCAGCGGCGGTACGTGTGCCCGGTTTCACCGCAGTGGTAGCATAGGGGGCGGTGGTCAGGGGCGCGCCAAACATCGGTCTTCCTCGGAGGGTAGCGCTGGCTGGCAGGTGGCCGGTATGGCGCCGGTGGTGGTGGGGGCGGTGTCTGGCGGCGGAACTGCGGCGGTGCGAAGTGTTCACGTGGGCGCGACGGGGGAGCGTTACGCCGCGCTGCAGCAGCGTAGCTCATCGCTTGTGGCTCGCGCTGCACTGGTTCAGGTGCGCCCAGAACTTGCCGGATTTCCTGGCGCACGACGTCGGCGATCGGCTGCTCCTGAGGCTGCGAAGTTGGCAACAATTTGCGCAGCTCCTCCCGAACGATTGCTCGGATGGTGTCGCGCAGGTCGTCGGGATGCAGTGCTTGAACCTCCCCGTAGGTCGTCGAGGGAATGCGGCGGTTGTACTGGCTAGTACGCATCTCCAGCGCCTTCTCGATCGTCGTAGCCTCCGAGACAAATTCCGTGACTGTCTGGTGGGTTGCGTACAAGGCCGGCCAACAGGTCTTGCTTAACGCCACGCATCAAGAAGCGAACCTTCTTTTCTTCGGACATGGTTGGGTCAGCGTGGCGGAAGAGTCGGGTCATTTCCTCCGCGAAAATGGTGACGCCTTCGTTAGGAAGTTGCACCCGTGTCTCCACCAAGGTTGCAGCCCTTTTCTTTCAGACGACACTCGTGAACGTTTCCAAAAAAGTGCCGCGAAAGGTGTCCCAGGTTCGAAGAGTGGACTCCCGATTCTCGAACCAGGTCCTAGCTGCGTCGTCCAAGTAAAAGTACACGTGGCGCAGCTTGTCGTCGGCATCCCAATTGTTGAATGTGGAGACCCTTTCGAATGTCTCAAGCCAGGTTTCGGGGTCTTCACTTTGAGATCCGTGAAACGTCGGCGGCTCTCTGGGTGGCTGCATCACGATTGCCGCGGGAGGCACTGCGGCCGTCATCGTGCTTGTTGTCTTCGTCGCTGGGGCCTGGATCTTGTCGGGCAGGGGTCCGTATTCTGGTGGGAGACCTTGCTGCCTGCGGCTGGCTCGCTGCTCAGTGTTGACGTCGGTGTCCCGTTGGCGTTGTGGGCCTTGGCTCACGGCTGGAAGGGGGCGTTCGGTACATGGACCGGGAAGCACCTCCACCAGATGTCACGTGGGTGTGACGTCGACGAAGGCAGCAGGAGACGTGTTTAAGATGAAACTGTTTATTAGGCCGAACTTGTGGCCGGTAAACGGAAAGTAAGATTACAGCAATACACGCTGGCACTGATAGCGGCGAACAGAGCGTCGGCCGTCGATCAAACTGAACATCGTTGGAGCGCGCCGGCTTTTATGCATCACGCGTCAAACATTCTAGCATTATCACTGGTCATCGCGTAAGCTCTGGAATAATCTCGAGTGGTCGCGTCTTGCGCGCAATCTTAACAAAACGATCTACAATAATCGCGAAGGTTCCAGAACAATAAGGCGCGGTTTGAGCTGAGCTTTGCTGACGGTCTTTGTGGGCGAAAACCGAATACAACAAAAGTGAAAATAAGTATAGCGCGTGGCAATATATATATATATATATATATATATATATATATATATATATATATATATATATATATATATATATATATATATATATATATATATATAAGCTACGAAGAAAAATAATTCCGGAAAATATCAGGAGCTTGATGGCCATGGCGTGTAAATCATACTTTTCATGACAAGTTATTCATGATTTTCATGATATGGCCGGTCATTCATGTTTGTCATACAGTCATGTTATTCCATACCAATTTTGGTACAAATCCCATTAACGATACGGCCAGCAGAGCACAAAGTCGTAGGCGGCTAGATAGATAGATACGCTCAAAGTCGCCGAAGTTCGCTTAGAAATGCTTCGCATTTAAAAAGTAAATGCAGACCTAGCTCTCTGCCCCTTAGAGCAGAATGACCTTATTTTTGCCACAATATATTTTCGACCTCTCGCTCTAGCTTTCTGCCATCGTTACTCTTACTTACCGTATCTTACTTATTTATATCGCTGGTATGTACAGATTTCCATTGTTGTCCGTAAAATCCAAGGCTTCATGTAGGCTCGAGCCCAGGCGTATACTAGGGTGGATATCTCCACATTAAATCAGAACATGCTCCGTCGTTGTTGTTGTTTTCCTCCAGATATGGCTCATACCCAATGGAGAGGATTGGCCAAGTAGAAGGTGAATTTTCCCTATACTTACTGTATTGTGTCATTATCTTCCCCACGGAATGTGCATTGTTCTTCTTTTCTGAACCTGGCTTTATACCTACGCGTTCTAAGGCAAAGCGATTTTGCTTTAAACCTTAAAGCGCTTCCCCTTGAATGATCATCGAATGCCTCCCTCGCTATTTTGTGTTAGCTCTTTCGGTAGTTACTCAGAGCCGTATTTTTTGCATCGCTGTAATCCAGTAAATCCTTTCCACCTCTGAATTTCAGCTCAACGCTCTTTGTGGCCATATCGCTTACAGCCGTGTATTTATTGGTGAGCCTCCTTGTTCTTTCTCTCCACTGTGTATAATCTCTATTCCTATACAAATAACAGAAGGCCTTCTCTGCCCGTCAACTCTCTTTAATATTCTTTAGCCTATCTTCGAACCTTATTTTGCTCTTAGCTTCCCTTACCCCAAAGGTTGCCCATCCCATATCAACCTTTTCAGCCTTTTTTTGTCGTCTCACCGTGAGCGCACAACGCGAGGCCTCAGTCCTTTGATTGGCATCCATTCATGATTGCACCGCTAACCTCCTGCACACCACTGAGTTCCCAAATTGAAGCCCCCTACGTAACGGCATGTAACTGTAAGTAGTAACCGTCATGGT
Organism: Rhipicephalus appendiculatus; assembly: GCA_030522465.1. NCBI lineage: Eukaryota > Metazoa > Arthropoda > Arachnida > Ixodida > Ixodidae > Rhipicephalus > Rhipicephalus appendiculatus. The sequence continues at coordinate 91,160 of JALIZH010014621.1, forward strand.
GGTAAAGTTACTAGCATAGCTTACTACCTTCCAGTAAGTAATCAGACAAACTAGTAGGCGTCATGTTAGTAAATTTACTAACTGCCTGTTACTACCTACTGGTATGTAGTAACTGCAGGTAGTAAATGAAATGTTAGTAACTTTACTGCCTTGCCGTTTAAAACCTGTATGGGTTATTTGTTTATCAGTGTATGTATCGTAATAATCAACCGCAGCGCCTGGAGTAGCATGACAGGCGAAAAGCCAGACAAACATCTCCAGCTCTTCATAATAATATTTCTCTTTCTACTTAGATCGTGAATGTAGTGACAGTTACTACCTTAAACTTAGTAAGTACAGCACTACCTTTTTTTAAAGATTGTAGCACTTGAGGGTCACAGGTCCGCAAAAGGGCGAAATGCCGGCTTCCAGAGCTACCCGGGCATCCAGGCGAGCACTGCGGTGTTAAAGGAGCACTGACACGATTTTGGAACATCGCAAAAGCGACATACTTGATTTCCTTGGTATGCAATGTCAACGCTCTCCACACAGCGGAGTCAGACAATACGTATAAAATATTTTATTTTGATTTTAAAGTTTTTGTCGCTGAGCATCTACACTCCAGCCTCACTTCGATGCACATTATCCCGACGAGTCAAGACACTTCCTCAGTTTCCGAGCTCTGCGTTCTGCATGCAGCCTAAATCGCAGAAATCGCTGTCAGGGTCACTGGACGACAATTTGCTCATCGCTGTTTACGCGCACCACAGCAGATGACAGACTTTCCTTAGTACTCGCCAGATGCCGTCTTGCCGCTATCTCACACTGCTCTGACACCTCACTGAGAAGCCCCCCCCCCCCCCCCCCCCGCCCCCCTCGATACCGAAACTCAAATCGCTGTTTTATGGTAGCGCTGTTAAAACTATATCCAATGCATTCCCAAGCACTAGGACACTCTATAGTTTTCTCGACACCAGTAGTTTTATTTAGAGCAACAATCCGAGAATTTTTAAAACTCGTGTCAATACTCCTTTAAGAATAAGGTTGCGTGGCCGGTGCAAATTTGAGTGGGTGCCGTGGTCGGAGTAGTCATTAGGACGAGTTGACGGACAGAAAGTACTTTATATACGGTATTTACATGTTTACGGCCTTCGTGAACAGGCGCCAGCGCTTTTTAGTGTGCCGGATTAAATAACATAGTTGGGGTCCTCCCCCCCATTCGTCCTCTCCACGCAGTGGACAAAAGTGCACCAATCCTGCCCCACTGGCTGGTGCAGAATGAAGATCGCAGCTGCATCTTCAAAGTTCAATGCCCTGTCGACGACACAAGGCCACGAGGTTGGTGACTGACTGTTTTTGTGACCCTCTTCGGGAGTCGGCGCCTCGTTGACAGCAGTTGTCGCACCTGGGCGGGAAAAGGCCGGCCTGGCAAGAAGATCATCACGATGTCGGACAGGTGGCACCGCACTGGCGCGGAGATTTAAGGCATGTTCGCAACGAACGCGCAGCACGCAAGCGGCAAGCGGATTTTCAAAGCGGAGAGGCAGCGAGGGCGCGGCTGTTCAGACCAAAGCGTTGCCTTTTCCCCCCCTCTACGTCGCGGGCTCGAAGTAATCCACAAACACAGGGTGGACGTGTAACCATCTTGCTGAACTACGCGATACAGCGCATGCGCATCTCGAGCCAAAGCGGGCAACTTTTCCGTGCGGAGCAAAATCGGTCCGGCGATCTGGGCAAGCGACCGCGGATTTTCCAGTTTTGCAAATAATTCGCGTCCGCTTTCCGGATCCACGATAGGTTAGATAGCACCATTATTTGTGTCTCTCGTCCATCCTGCTCGGGAACTTTGCTCTCAGTCGTTGAGAAGCGTAGGAGGAGTCGGGACCGGCAAGGTAATGGCGCGACAGCACCCCCGCCACCAAATAATGCATCAGGCGGACGAGCTGCTACACGTGCCTTGGCTGAATTGGTGCGGTCGGGTACCCGGCTCATCCTTCGGTCTGGCGGCGAAACTCTCATGTGCGCAGTCTTTCTTGGCATTGCACACGAACAGGCTACTTGCACAGACTCTAGGTTCCTGTGGATAAGACGAACTCGACAGGGCAACCATTCCCAAACCACAACTAACGCTGCAAGTGCCCTCTGTACGCTCCTCGAACTGCCAGAACTGACTGAAACTAATCAAACCTGACTACTAACGTTCCCGCTCTTACATAAAACGAGCAAGAGTGCTTATCGGATGGCGACAGGCCGAAGAACAGACCTCAATTTGAGGTGTTGATGAAACAAACACTTCGAGAGCATACAAGAATTTTGTACTACCGCTGCTTAGGCAGGAAAAGTAAACAACCAAGGAAGCCAACGGAAGCTCAAATGCTTCGCTAAATTCTCGCTCAACGCTCTCGCTAACATGTAACACAGTAAGAACACAGAACGGTTCTACTAACTATGAAATAGAAGTAAAACTAAAGATTACGCGTTCTACATAAAACAATGTTTAATTACCTTTCAACCTAAATCATCACGCTAACTAAGGTCTGTTGGAAAAGTTTTCAAGTACAACTATGGGAGATTACTTATAAAATATCGACAACTACATAGCTCAACCTGCCTCTATGTGAGCATAAAAGTCACAACTTTCAACACACTTGGACGTAAAAGTCTTACGCATGACAAAAGAGCTGAATACACTGTCATCATGACAAATAAACTGACCAGTAGTACGTCAAAGTATCCTCCAATACAAGCACGCGGCAAAACATCAGGATATGAAATCATCTAAAAAATAAAATTTAATACACGGTCAATCAATACCTAAACAGAGGTTACCGCGGGGTCTCCACAAACACACCCTTTCAAAGGAACTCTGGGCAGCCGCGCTTTCCACAACTTTCGTGAATTGCAATCCCCAGAAAAGAAGTGGTTAACCCGCCTAAAAGACCAGTTGGTCGCCAACTCCGGTTCCTGACGTCCACTGTGCGAGAAGGCGGCGCCTGAACGGTGCCTTATGTGTGTTCCGTACTTGCCCCCGAGTAGGAGCGAAAAGAACACACCTACCTTTCTTGAAGCTTGGGACAAGACTGCTTTATTTGTCACGAAAAACAGGCTTCGAAAAACGCGATAACACAAAAGGGGCGTCGCTGCTTATGTCCCGCGGCACGCCGGAGATAACATGAGGTAGGTTGGCCGCGTATGCGCCGTGCGCCTCGGCATCTGAATTGGTACGCGCACACAACTAAAAATGATCGCGGCCACCGGCATCTTCCGCTACAAGACCCCACCCCCACTAGACCACGGAGCAAAAAAAGAAAAAAAAAACAGCAAGCAAAAGTGCGAAGTAGTCCATGAGATGAGCCGGTTTCACGCGGTCGAGAGAAACGACTTCCTCTCTGTCGCGCACACGAATGGTCACAGTCTTGCGCGACCGCGACAGCACACGGAAAGGTCCGTCGTACGCAGGAGTCAAAGGCGCCTTCACTGTGTCCTGCCGCACGAACACATGGGTTGCCACATTCATGTCTGGGAAGGAAAACACTTTTTCGTTGCGGCTGACGCGCGGCGCCTTGGATGGCCGGTGTTCTAACCAGGAATGTAGCCTTTCCATATGTTCTGAAGGTGTTGGCGTACGGCTTGGCTTCTCACCGAATAACTCCCCCGGTAGTCGGATTGTAGAGCCGTACAGCATTTCTGCCGCGCTGAATCCGAGGTCTTCTTTTATCGCGGTACGCAGGCCCAGCAGAACGAGAGGGAGCTTTTCCACCCAGTGCTCTCTATCCAATTTGGCCGTTAACGACGCCTTCAGTTGACGGTGTAGCCGCTCCACCATCCCATTGCTCGCTGGGTGGTAAGCCGTGGTGTACTGAAGCCGTGTTCTCAGAAGCCTTGCCAGCGCAGAGAATAGGTTGCTCTGGAATTGTCGTCCTCGGTCGGTCGTTATGCGCAGTGGGCAGCCATAGCGTGAAACCCATGTGGCCACAAACGCCTGTGCGACGGTCTCGGCTGTGATGTCCAGAATCGGTGTCGCCTCAGGCCACCGTGAGTAGCGGTCGACACATGTGAGCAAATATCTGTAACCCTGGGAAGGGGGGTAGGGGTCCTACCAAGTCCAAGTGAACGTGGTCGAAACGACACTCTGGTGGCCGAAATGCTTGGAGTGCTGTGCGCGTGTGACGAGTCACCTTGACTGCTTGACATTTTTGGCACGTCTTCGCCCAGCGTCGGATGTCGGCGTTAATGCCTGGCCACAAAAAGCGGTCTGTGACGAGCCGCTGCGTCGCGCGGATTCCTGGGTGGCTGCCCGCCGAAACTGGACGGGGACGAAGGGTCTTGGAGACTTCTGCGATGTGTCGCATGTGACCACCGTTGTTGCGTATGGTAGCGGGATCTCTTCGAGCACAATTAGTGACAGTGGATTCTGTCTCATCTCGGTTAGCTCCGGGTCGCCCCGTTGGGCGGCGGCTATTTTCTTAAAGTCGACGGACGCTGAAACGGTGTCGATACGGGAAAGTGCGTCGGCTGCTTGATTTTCGATCCCCGCTATGTAGCGGATGTCCGTAGAAAATTCGGAAATGAAAGAAAGTTGGCGCAGTTCTCTTTCCGAATATGATGAACTGTTGTTCTTGAACACATATGTCAGTGGCTTGTGGTCCGTTAAAATGTGAAAAGTGCGACCTTCGAGGAAGAAACGGAAATGCTTTACGGAGCAATAAATGACCAGCATCTCTCTTGCAAAGGTGCTGTAGCGCACTTCCGCCTGTTTCAGACGTTTCGAAAAGAAACCTATCGGTTTCCAGTCCTAGCCATCGTATTGTTGCAACACTGCTCCCACTGCCGTCGTTGAAGCATCAACCATAAGCCGCGTTGGCGCGTCGGAAAGCGGGTGCAGCAGAAGTGTTGCGGAGGCAAGCTGAGTTTTGGCGTCCTGGAAGGCTTTTTCGTGCTCCGCTGACCAGTAAAACTTGGGCGTTTTCTTGGCGTCCCGGCGCAGCAAGTCGGTTAGCGGCTGTAGAATGTGTGCACAGGATGGGATGAAGCGCCTATGGAAGTTGATCAGCCCGAGAAACTCGCGCAACTTGCGGAAAGAGGTAGGCGTGGGAAATTCCCTAACTGCTTGTACCCGTGATTCGAGCGGCAAGATGCCCTGAGGGGTGATTCTATGGCCTAGGAAATCTAGTGCTTCAACACCAAACACGCACTTTTGGGGCTTCAAAACCAGACCGTGCTCGTCCAGACGCTTGAAGAGGAGCCGCAGGTGGTTTTCTTGCTCTTCCGGCGTTTTGCTGGCAACCAAAATGTCGTCTAAGTAGACGAAGACAAAGGGCAGTCCGCGAGTGACTTCATTCATGAAACGCTGGAACGTCTGTGCCGCATTCTTCAGTCCGTACGGCATACGAACAAATTCAAAGAGGCCGAAAGGTGTTGTCAAGGCCGTCTTTGGAATGTCGCTTGGTTCTACTGGAATCTGGTGATAAGCGGCCATCAGATCCAGCTTAGTGAAGATGGTCGTTCCCGCGAGGGGAGCGCTGAAATCATGGATGTGAGGGAGAGGGTATTGGTCTGCCGTTGTCACAGCATCGAGTGCCCGATAATCGCCACAAGGCCGCCAGTCACCAGGCTCTTGTTTTGGCACCATGTGCAGCGCAGAAGACCAGTTGCTGGAAGAAGGTCGGATAATGCCGAGTTGGAGCATGTGATCGAACTCACGGCTGGCGACCTCGTGTCTTTGTCCAGCGAGCCTCCTTGGTCTAGCGGTGACGGGCGGTCCGGTGGTGACAATGTGATGCGTCACCTTGTGCTTGATTGGCAGTTCGGTGTTCCGAGGTTTGGTGATTCATTCATTCATTCATTGGTTATTCAGACAAACAAAAAGATTGCCTAGGTTGAAGGGACTAAAGGCAGATTTCCTCTGCCTGACTAGGGTCCCTCCACCCATACATTTGCTGAGATGCAGTGGAAAGAAAAAGATACATTTTACAAAAAGTATAAATCAAATTCAAAAAGTATGAGACTTGTCGAAACAAACACTTTAGGATATCACGCTAAAGTAAACAACAATTCACCAATAGCAAGAAAAAAAATGTAAATAACTCATACCATGATAATTTTTAGTCGGAAGACTAAGTATTGTACAGAAATACACATTATAAAAAAAGAAAATGAACGTCTTTTACACAAACATACAAAAGTACAAAGAACACCAAAAGAAATATTTATAATTGATAGTACGATGAGGGCACGGTACACGTAAGGAAGTACATCTTAACTTTTTTCTTTACACTGTTTTTTTAGCATTACTTTGTTCTAAAAGTTCGCGGACATAGCTATTGTTGTGGAGTAGATGAGGTATTTGATATAATAAGGTTTGCTTCCCATGAGTTGTCCTGAATAAAGGTAGTCGAAAACGGTCAAAGCGTAGATCATAGGGAGTATCATTTGGGTAGCATTGATCCATGTAACTGTCAACGGTGTTTCCTATTGCATTGCCTATATATAAGGTGAGTTTAAGATTGTATAATTGGTAGACACTTAGAATCTGAAGTTTGCCGAAAAATGGAGCAGTGTGTTCCCTAGGTTGCAGATTTTCTATGAAGCGTACAGCCTTTTTTTTGCAAAACCAACAGCCTGTCTAGATTGGTTTTTGAAGTAGGGCCCCAGATTAAGAGACAATAATGTAGATGCGAATGAACTAAAGAATAATATAGCTGGAGCTTCAACCAGTTTGAAACTAGGGACTTAAGTTTGTTTAAAACAGAAATCGATCGAGACATATTGGCGTGTACTTTATTTATTTATGGTGTCCAGCTCAGGTGCTCATTGAAAAGTACACCTAAAAATTTAAACAAAGGGACACGTTGAATTTCATTATTCTTAAACCAGAGAGAAATTTTATAATCTTCACACTTGTTTTTGCTCTTAAATAAAATAAATTTAGTTTAAGTAACATTCAATTGTAGTTGGTTCGAATCTAGCCAGTATGAGAGAGAGTCAAGCACTCGTTCGCTTTCCTTTCTAGATGTTTTAAACAACTGCCAGAGAAGAACAAGCTCGTCTCGTCTGCATACATGACTGTAGATGAAGCCACTGGCACGTGAACGATATCATTTATGTAAATAATAAAAAATAGTGGGCCCAGTATGGAACCCTGTGGCACACCTAGTTTTACTGGTTTTAACTGCGAATTGTACCCGTGAACACATGTATACTGTAACCTGTCTGTTAGATAGCTGCGTACTAACTCTAGGGAAACACCTCGAATGCCATAATATGGTATTTTTTTTGAACAGAATATCGTGCTTAACCGAATCGAATGCTTTTCGAAAGTCTAAAAATATTCCCAAGGTGAACTCCTTGCTATATATATATTTAGCGATTTGCTCTTTAATGCCAAGTAATGCCATTTCTGTAGATTTCTTTGCACGAAAGCCGAATTGCTCACTAACAAGTAATTCATGATCATCGAGAAACTACGTTATCCTTGTCTTTATTACGTTTTCTAACACCTTCGAGAATAAGGGTAACACCGATATCGGACGGTAATTATTAAAATCATTGATAGGGCCTCCTTTATGCAAGACTGTTACCCACGCTGTTTTCATAGCGGCTGGGAAAATGCCCGTTACTAGCGCTCTATTACAAATATGTTGTAAAGGTGCTGAAAGGGACTTTGCAACAAAGGTTATTGGAATAGCTTTGATATCATCGTTACCGGCAGCAGTATTTTTGTTTAGTCCCATAAGAAAATAATAGATCTCCAATTCACTACATGGAGATAGAAACAGGGAATTCATACAAGAGGAAGCTCTGTGTCTTTCAACGTCTAATTGCTTGGTGGAAGATGAATATGTACCTGAAGATAAAAAATATGAATTTAATTTATTTGACAAAGCCTCTTTACTGTATGAGACACCATCAATCACCGAAGTACTAGGGATGCTATTTTGTACTTGTCCAATTAGAGAACGTAATGAGCTCCAAACTTTTTTGGGGTCATGAGAAACAGCAAGGAATCTGTTTTCATAGTATTCAGCCCGAGCTTTCTTGAGATCAGAGTTTAATTTGTTTCTCACTTTCTTGTATTCTTTAAGAAGCGTTAAATCTTTTAGATTAATAAATTGGTGGTACATGATATCTCGTGCTTTAATTCTCTGATGTAACTCTTTTGTTGCCCATGGTTTCCTACTTTTTTTGTGTCTTTTTGCATAACGCTTAGGGAAAGCTTCCTCATAGCAACGCTTGACCTCTTGCAGAAATCTGTCGTATGAGATGCTTGGATTATCTTCCTTGAGAACATTTGACCAGTCGACAAGCTCGATCATCGAGAGAAAGGAAGAGATAGATGTTTCATCGAAGCTACGATAAGGAACAGGAATAGTACGAGTTCGATGTATTTTGTTATTTGTAACAGGAAATATGCAGAAAATGGGTAGGTGGTCACTCAAATCACTCGCGAAAATGCCAGAAATAACATCACTTTTATCAAAACTAATAACACAGAAATCAATCAGGGTTTCACTTAATCCTGTAATTCTTGTTGGCGAATATATAACATTTCTACAGGAGTATGATTCAGGGAATTCCGCCAGAATCTTTTGAAAGCGTGACTCTGGGTTGAAAGTGCAAATGCCGCATGAGGATAGGTCAGTCCGACAACTGCGAGCGAAGTGACCTTGTCCTTGAGACGACGATCACGAACGCTAACGTCAAGATTGAAGTGGCTCAGAAAGTCCGCGCCCAAAATGGCAATTCTGACGTCGGCCACAACGAAGAGCCAACGAAATGTGCGCCTGAGTCCGATGTCTATCGTCATCGACTGCACTCCATATGATGCAATAGCAGTATTATTGACTGCAATTAGGCTGGAAATGGACTTGCCGCGTCGGCGATGTTGAGCTGTTGCTGGTAGGATAGATCGCTCAGCTCCGGTATCGACAAGGAGGCGTGTGCCGGTACTGCGGTCGACCAAAAAGAAGAGGCGGCTTGAGCGATGGCCTGTGTCGCATTCCGCCATTAGCGACTGGCCGGTGCGTTTCCCGTCCACGAGCATGGTTGGGTGCAGCGAGTGGCTTGCTCTCTGAAACGGCGGTGGTACCAGCAGACTTTCTGCTCTGTCTCACTTGAGTGGTCGCGGTACTGCGGACTTCGAGCACGTGACGGCGAACGCTGTCGTGCAGGACGGTGTTTGTAGGACAGGGCGAGGTTTTCGACTGCTGCAGCCAGTCTGTCAACTCTGTCCTCTAAGCGACGTAACCGGTCCGCGTGTTCGGACATTCCCGCTGCCGCAATAGACATTTTTGATGGCTCGGTGCTGTCGGTGATGCGGTCGGCAAGTTGAACCAGACGCTCGAGGGTCACGTCGTCCGAGCCGGCGAGTATCATCCGTGTTGACTGTGGTAGTCTCTGCAAAAACAACTCGCGAAGCAATGGTTGTTGCTGCTCCTCTGACGCTTGTTGGCCGAGCAGCTGGCGCATTCGGTGAAGTAGTTGCGAGGGACGCTGGTCACCGAGCTCTTCATGAGACAGGAGTTGTTGCAGCCTGCTCTGTTCAGACACCTCAAGACGTTTCAGGACGGTGCTCTTTAGTTCGTCGTAAGGTGCTGCTACGACGTGGAAGTATTTCGTCTCCTGCGATGTGATGCGGCGAAGCTGGAAGCGGGCCTCGACCTGGCTGAACAACACCCTGGGGTTTTTGGGCCAGAAATGCGGAAGTTTTCACTCCGAGACGTTGGTTGGGGATGGGCTGGAAGTGCCTGCCTCGTCTGTCATGGCTGCTGTTTTTCCAAACGTCCGGGTCACCACTTTGTTGCGTACTTGCCCCCCGAGTAGGAGCGAAAAGAACACACCTACATTTCTTGAAGCTTGGGACAAGACTGCTTTATTTGTCACGAAAAACAGGCTTCGAAAAACGCGATAACACAAAAGGGGCGTCGCTGCTTATGTCCCGCGGCACGCCGGAGATAACATGAGGTAGGTTGGCCGCGTATGCGCCGTGCGCCTCGGCATCTGAAATGGTACGCGCACACAACTAAAAATAATCGCGGCCACCGGCATCTTCCGCTACATGTGCATTGACCCTTGCTCGTCAAACAATCACCCTTTTTCTACGGAGGGTGACGAGCTTTGTTAGTACTCAGTAATACGCCACTCTTCGCGGCATTTCTGCATCCATTCTGCAGTGAAACAGAGGTGACCAAGCCGCGACTTCGCGATCTGTATCCCTTAGAAACTATTTCCTTCCCGGCGTGCGTCGTACCTAACTTTATTCTCAAGGACAGCTTGACCTTCAGAGTTGTCTTAGAGGGTGCTTTTGTGCTCTCAGGCAAGTCGTTGAGCTTGGCGCCTGGAAACACGACACGATGGCGCTTTTTAGCCGCATTATAGCGCTTGATGCTACCTCTGTCCTGGGCAGGAAACGACCGGCCTGGCGAGAAGATTAGCGCGTCGTCGTACAGGCGGCATCGAAGGTGCGCGGAGCTCTATTGTGTCTCGCGCTCAGGAATGTTGCTCTGAGTCGTTGAGAAGCGTAGGAGGACTACGACCAGCGTCGGTGGTCGGGGCCGGCAAGGAATTGGCCCAACAGCGGTCTCAACAGGTACATGCACTCTCCACCTCGCCACGTTGAAAATCCCCTTCTCTGCTTTGGCCGCTGTGCCTTCGCTGTGAACGCACATAAAGGGGTATTCACACGGGGGACAAATCCTCGGGGGAGAAAGGCAGGGCCTAGGGACGTCAGCTCGCGAGGAGAATTCTCCACAAATTTTCCCCACTCACACGGACGAGGTGAACGGAGGTCGAGACCAGTGTTATCAGACAACTCTAGTGCCTTGTACCGCCCGTTTTTACCGAATGCTGACGACCAAGCCACCAGCGCGATGCCGCTCTCTGACGTAGCAAGTGCGACAATGTGGCCGAACACCTGCCCCAAATTTCGCTATAGCCCCCAGAGCGGGGGGCATAGTTTGTCCTGTCAGTGAAAAGGTCCCCATCTGCCCAGAGTGTGCACGCGGAGGTCGCGCCTACTCGCTAATCCGTGATGTCTCTGTCACGTGATCCGCAATCCTCGCTTCGACGCCGACGATCTATCCCCCGTGTCAATACCACTTCAGTGAGTCTACACTTGCGAGCAGGGTAGCGATGCTCAAGCAAGTGCAGATTCTCGGCTAGCCTGGGGTGCTAGAACTCCGGCGTGGCATAACGGAAGTTTGCTGACTTGAGGCAGATTCTCCGGGTAGAGCTAGACGCGCCGCTGTGTCGTCTCCCGGCGACGCACTCAGTTTGTGGTTCTTCTGACGAATACCATGAACACACCATGATACCTATTGACAATTTGTACGGTACTGGACCAGTCTGCGCAACCATAGTAGCAAAGAAACATTTCTCCCTTTGCCTAAGGTTCCGAACTTTGACGCAGACACCGATAATAAAGTGCTTCTGTAATTGTCGGCTGCAACACCTAGGTCCATGAACTGTCTCGCGAGAGCTTTCTCATGAAGCGATGGCAATACCAGAATAAGCCACACCCTGAGCTTCGCCTGTGTTGGAGAGCGGATTGCTTCAATAAGAGGAAGTCCACGAATGCGGGTGATGGGGACGGAGAAGAGTTATTTTGAGCGCTGCCTTCTCCTACTAAACGAAGCATTGTTCTGGACCGTTACTGTTAGGATGATACGGCGCGGTGCACAAATGAATAGTACCAATATTCCGCATGTAGCTTACGAAAACAATGGACTTAGGGTCATTATCTGATACAGGGTTGTTGGGATACTAAAACGGCAAAACAAACTATGCAAGAGCAGTCGAGTGTTTTCTAAGCTGTAGTGTCTTTGATCAGGAACACCCCCCAGCCATTTAAAGTGCGCGTCTGTAACAATAGCATGACAGCCTTGAATGAACCTGCGAAACCCATGTGAACGTGTTCCCGAGGACGAGTAGGCCGGGCCCATGGCTACTGTGTATCGGTGCAATGCAGCGTACTCTGCTGTTGGCAAGAGCGTACTTCAATATAGATGCGGTGATGTAATGTTGGTCACCACGCCTAACATCGCGCCATGTCGTTGGTTCGCACAATTTTCATTCTTTCCGCGAGGTCACAACGTTACCTCTTTGTTGACGTAGGTCACGTGTGTCTCACGTGGCTTTCTTTTTTTAACCTTGCAAATTTGTCGCAGCATCGTAAGCATGGATATTTTCTCATAATTATAAATAACCACCTCAGCGATCGACTCCCCTTTTGACCAAGCGACGATCCCATGCAATGACGCCTGAGACAATACCAATGATTACGCCATGATGCCGTACTACCATGATGTCAGTGATGGCGTCATGTGAGAGTTTAGCACCATTTTATGAGTCTGTAGGGTGAAGTGACTTTTGGTATCATTCATGCTGACACCGCAAACACTGCTCGCCGACGCTGGAGGGAAGATTTTTTCCCCTTAAGAGACAAACAAGGTCATGTGAGGCAGCGCTCTTAGATCGCTGCACCTCATTGTATCCTCCTAAAGGCGAAAAATATTCAGAATTTCAAAAGCTGCATTAGAAAACATTCAGATGTATTAGAATTTGTTATAACGATCAGCTTTGTGTATGGATGGAAGCTTACGACTCAGGCCATAACGAATGTTATTGAAATTTTGCGGATGACTGGTGAATGAGCAGACAACGAAGTAATAAACCAAATAATATTTCTCGTGCTGGAAATGTTACGTACGTAGCTGTTTAATGGTATGAAATACCGTTGGGATAATGATCCTAATGAGCGATAAGATGGTTCAGCCGTCAGACGTAATAAATTTTAGGACCATCTACAATGCCAGCAGAATTTGTCACACTAACGCGCCTACGCTTGCTAGGATATTTCTTTGAAGTGACCGTCTTTCAATGGCTTCGCAATAAAATCTAGGCTTTCAGACTGTATAAAAATGGCAGGCTGGGCTAGTTGTTAATTGAACATTTTGCGACGCGGGCAATGTAGCCGTACGATCGGCAGCTTCATATAGCTTGAATGCCATTTTTCGTGGTGAACGAAGTTACTAGATTTCTGAAATGGGTGGCACTCAAAACGCCGAAAACGAAAAGGCCGAAATTTCAAACGTTGAAAATTCGAAACGCCGAAAATATAAAAAGCCGAAAATTTAACATGCCGAAACATCAAAACACTTGAACATCAAAATGCCGGACATCACCTAACTATAGCGGAATATAATGTATCTTGGCAAGATAAATGGTTCCGCCAGCTTTGTACGATGTTGCATGCGCTTTCGCCCTCTTTTCCAATAGCTATGTTGCCTTTTCATATGGTTTTCATCAGCCCTTCGAAAACAGGAATATATTTCCTTCTTCATTGAATTTAATATTATACAGATAAATTGTGTGCAACGCCTCGTAGAAAACATGGAACATCCACATTGTCCCGGTTGACCAGAGCGGCTGCTTAACGACTTTCACGTAACTTCTGCTTCTTGCTTTGTAAGTGGCGGTGTTGGCCTCTGATCGCTCCCTCGATGTCGTCTTCGACTCTGGCGTGCTCCCTTTTCATGGTGGTGATGAGGCGGAAGACGCTTACGTCTTGTGTGCCAACCAATATTTCCCATCGTCGGTGCCATGCCTCAACGGCGTTGTTGCCTATTGTAAATCCGTCCTGAGTGAGGGCAAGCACATTCCAAAGAGATCGTCGTAATATCGGTGTACTACGTATGATCACAGTGGAGTTACCTCCGCCAACACGGTGGCGTGATTTCCCTAGCAGGTAGTGGTCCTGCCACCATCGCAGCAAGTCAGAGGCTTCTTGCGGGAAGAGTGGTTTCAAGGACGCATAGGCATCTCGTACTTCTTCGGTGGGCAAGAACGAGAGGGCTGCAAGCTGCCTCACCTTGATGGCGAAGCCATCTACATCATTTTTGTAGAGCACTGCCAGTCCTAGGTGTTGCGCCCTCCTCCATAGGTCGGCAAACTCACTCATGAGTCGACTCACTCAGACTCAGATCGAGCCGTGAGTGTGAGTCTGACTGAGTCCGGGTGAGTAATACATTGATGAGTTTGAGTCCGAGTGAGTCTGACTCAGACAAATTTTAGTGAGTCTGAGTCTGAGTGAGTCCCCTTCAGGAAAATTTTGGTGATTGTGAGTCCGAGGGACAAAATATATCTCATGAGTGAGTCTGAGTGAGCTCCACATTTTTGTGCCGACATATGGTGATAACTAATGAACTTCTGCATTATTATTAGCCGAATGTTGGCTTGCGTTTATACTCTCGTATACTCGCACATGCTTCAACGTACTAGCGTTCATATGCTAGCTCAATATTTATGGATCAGAGGCGTGAGCGACGGGTGCGTGAGGTGCCTCGACCTCCCCCAGCAAGCTTTTTACGGGAATTCTTGATAAAGATATCTGGTAGGTCGTATCTTTGTCTAAAAATGCTCCTTCTGGATAGCAATCACCGATTACTCGTATTTTAATGTACCAGATTAAAAGGTGCCCAGTGGAGCACCGATTATGCGAGGTATCACTACTAAAGAGCATTGAAAGTTTGGTGTGAAAAATTAAATGTACGCTAACGGACTCATGAGTCGACTCACTCAGACTCAGATTGAGTCGTGAGTCTGAGTCTGAGTGAGTCTGAGGAAATAACGTTATGGTGAGTTTGACTCCAAGTGCGTTCAGTTGAAAAAAAAGTTGTGTGAGCTTGAGTCTGAGTGAGTTCGGGTAAGGAAAATTTTGGTGAGCGTTAGTCCGAGTGAGTTTTAGAGGCGAAATATATTTCATGAGTGAGTCTGAGTGAGTTCCACATTTTTTGCCGACCTATGCTGTCCTCCATACTGACTGGCACAAGTGGAACAGACAACCATGCACCTCCGACGACGGGAGCAACGACCGAATAGCGTTGATTGCAGCCAGTTCGAAGTCTGTACTCACACTTTCTGGGTTTGTGCAAGTCCCATATCTGCGGCGAAGTTCAGCACTTCCTCGAAGAGAGCCTCGTACGCCATCTGGAGTCATTAGGCTCGACGAACCTAATGACTCGTGGTTTCGGCGTTATGTCACTTCGCGTTGAGACTTTTCGGCATTGCGCTTTCTAGGAATTTCAATTTTTCGTCGTTCCGACGTTCGGCCTTTTAATAATTAGGCCTTTTGTTAATTCGGCGTTTTGATAGGGACCTGTGTGAAATCCACAAAGAAACTGCAAAGGTGCGCTGCAAAGAACAAACTCCTACATATGGTTCAAGTCGCTAACACCTTTCGGGAACGTTAAACTCAAAGTGGAGAATTACGACAGTGAGGTGGTACCTTTCTCGAAAAAAGAACTATGGAAAGTGATCCATTCACACAAATCGGTTTAGTTTACCACTACGCTATCACTTTCATCTGTGCTTTGTATTAACGTTACCGTCGTCCTACGACGCCTTTTCTCGCGGCAAGAGTCATGGTATAAGGACGAAGCTTTTTTTGTTAATTGTTAGTCATATTTATTCCAATTACCCTTCCCCTATCTCTTTCCCATCTTTCACTCAATCTATCAGTCACAATCTTTCACTAACGGTGGCTCAGATCACCTTGCTAGAGGTCAGATGTATTGGTGAATGGTCAGTTCATGTTCCACGTGTGTCCGTATATGTTAGTCGGTCGGTGCTAAACATGTTACGCCACGAACTTTGTGCAGCTCAATATGTAGTCCGTCACGTTGTTTGTATAAGCGAAATACGAGGTAGGTTGCTTCTATTGCCGTTTACGTTGATTATTTCGTGTCTGTTGAGAATTTTACAGACTAATAATAGTAAACATAATTGCTGGGCTTTTACGTCGCAAAAAAGCGATGTGATTATGGGGCATGCCGTAGTGGAGAGATCGGGTAATTTCGACGACGTTGAGTTCTGTAACGTGCACCTAAACCTACGTACACAGGCCTCAAGCGTTTTGGCCTTCATAGAAAATGCGGCCGCCGCGGCCGGGCTTCCATGCCGCGACATTCGGGCTAGTAGTCGAGCACAATTACCACTAGGTGACCGTGGCGGGTAGAATTTTACAGAAGACAGGCATGTTCGGTGTGATGATACGTGTGTACGGCCGTCAATCAAAATGCGACTGTTTTAAGAAAACAAAGTGCATTGTGGCTCTTAATGACGCTAGGAGGGCAACTGTTTTATTACTGTTCAGCGTAGCCAGTGCTGACTCAGAACCGTTTATCTCTACACTAGTGGTAAAAGTTGTAACAGAAATATACCTTAAAGCAACGCCAATGTTAGACTAAGGAGAAAAAGGGTGTCCTATGACTCGTTTGTACATGTGACAGTCACATGTGTAGCACTCTGTTTAAATAGTCTCATTGACTCTCTTTTGGAGAGTCGTGGGACCCACAACTCTCCAAAAGAGAGTCAATGAGACTATTTGAACAGAGTGCTACACATGTGACTGTCACATGTACAAAAGAGTCTCTCTTTGGAGAGTCCTGGGACTCACAACTTTCCAAAAGAAATTCGATGTGGCTCTCTAAAGAGAGTGCTACACATTTGACTCACATGTATAAAAGAGTCAAAGGGCACCTTTTCTTGTGGCGTCTTATTGCGCAACGCGCTTTTAAGGGGTACTGACACGAAGCCCATACGCTGCCAAACAAATCTCCTGAATATAGAGCCAGTTCTGGGCAACTGCGAAGCTCAGTATATGCTGATTAAACATTTTTTTACATCAATGTCGACTTTAGCATGCCGCGCCTGTTAACATAAAAATATCGTGACGCCAGGCTACAGTATCAACCCTCGTGATTTCACGCGCCAGTATGTCTTTTGCGATGACCTTAGGTATGTAAACATGAAAAATGACCGCTGGTGTGTCATAAACGTAGCCACGGAGCGGCCGTGAAAACGTGACACCTTGCGCCAGCACGTGACGAGCAGCTAACATTGTGCCGTTACGTCAAGGTACAGCAGGAACCAAAAGCGGCTTTCAAAACATTCCAAAAAATTTCATAGCGTGTACACACGCCTACTAGTACGTTTTCTAAGCCCCTGAGGGCTTGGACTTTTATTAAACGCAAGAAAACTCATTTTAAACTTTTCGTGTCAGTACGTCTTCAACTAAGGTGATAACAAGTTCTAAAAGTTGTACAATAGTTCTGCTAATTAACATTATGAATTTTACTGTCTATGTTTCGGCATGTCTAAAGTAGCCTCAATCATATTGCTTGAAGTGTAGCATTGTGTCCTTGCGTGGTTAAGAAATGTTGATGGATAGCACTGTTTTAAAAGAACTTTTTCAGTAGGACATTGCAGTATAGAATGCAATAGAACTAGATAAAGTTGCCGAAGCTTTTTCAAAGACTTCCAGGCTAATTTTTAATGAGAGAAAACAGCGGTGGCAAGCCCTGATTTTGTATACATGGTAGGCACTACAGTGGTTCTACGAGGCATCTACAAATAATGACAATTCGTGACATACCTCGAATAGTCGAAACAACCTAATGATCTGTCCTTCAAATCTGAATGATGTATCTATCATCAGCGAGATGTTATAGCTTAGGCAGCCCGTGGCCCATAGTGCTGCTTAGTTCTTCATTTGCTCATCGCGTGGAAGCAGTTTTAGGGATTCGTCACTTTAGCTTGTATTCATTTTACAAGCTGTGGAAAAATTAAGTGTGATCTCATCACTGTGTCAGTGCATAATGGCATGCGTGTAATCAGCAAGCACATCACACTTGATTCATGTGACGAGAAAGTTAGTTGTGGACTATTAGGGGACCTGTGCACCCTGTCAGCAACCACGCTTTCGTGCGTTAGTAAGCACTCGTTAGCCTACCTACTGTGACTCACAGTTAGAAGCTTTCCGCTATATGTGCAACAGATTGGTTATAGAAATGTTAGTTTAGCAACATCAAGCAATTACTTCCATTCTCATTTCGCGACAACTCTCCTTGATTGTGAAGTCACCGCAGGTACCCATGTTTCGACTGTCTCAGTGGCGGTCCAGACTTTCATAGCTCTGACGATCCTGGTACGTGGACTCTCTGGGTGATTGCCGGAGTCCCACTTAATTCGGCGGACCACATTTCGTTTTCCTCTTTTCTTCGTGTAGGCTGAAAAAAAGAGGTAGAGAGGGAGAGAGCAATGTTGGCGAGTGCATGGAATCCTTGCATAGTGCATTGCACCGAGATTCGTTGCTTCAGCAGTGATCGGCATGCCATCTGGCAAGACCACCAAGATGTTTTTTTAAGCAGTTAGATTGAGTTTGCGATTACTCCAGAAATCTCAACAATGAATCACTCGTTCGCTTCGCTGGGAAAATCAGCTACAGCCATCCGCATCGCTCAGCTTATACCGGAGACAATAAGTGGGCTGTATAAAAGATGCTGATGGCAGCATTAAAACTTTGTTAGCGCATCTCAGTAATCATTGGCAGATACAAAGCATGCCCTTTTCCCGCATGGGATCATGTTAAGCCTGCTTTAACAAGCACCCATCGACCATATTCACTCCTTGATTTGACAATGTGAGCCTAAAACGCCACTTTTCGAAACAAACACTTATTAGGACATCGAAATATCTGGCCTAATGATGCCTTCAGTTGGCTTCATAAGCTCATTCGAATTCCTTTGCCGCGTGTAAAATGGTAATGCCCTCTATTATGGAAGCTACCTTCTTACGGTCATGCAATGTGCTTGGAAGACAGAGAGAGGAGCGTTGTATAATGACCGCATCGATAGAGACATGATCATGCCTTCCACATGGCAGAATGGCAGCATATAGTTTTTGCTGAGAGCACGCAGCGCTGCAAGGGACCAGTAATTTGTGGTAACTTATTGTTAGCTGTTTTGCGAACTCTCGCTTGTGTTGAGAGAAGGGCAAGTTTTTCCAGAAACAGAGTTTAGACAGCGCGCGATCGCCGCGAAGTGACGTGGTATTTCTTACCTGCAATCAGAAGCTCGCCGATAAACACGAAGATCGAAAAAGAGACGAAGGTTAGGAAAAGAAAGAATACAGATTGCATATCGGAGATGGAGAGTTCGTTGTACTTCTCTTCGCTGTCTTGAAACAAGCACGACTGCCAGTCGCCAAGCTGCTTTTCTATCCAGGCTTTCAGCACACCGGTTTCGAAGAGCCAGCCGACTCTGCATAGAGCAGTTGAATGAATACAAGTAAACACTTTCAAAGCGGCGCAACATTCTCATTACAACCTAACTCTGCGGTTTTCTGGATAATAAAGTCCCCTGAATTCCTGTCGTACGTTCGCACTTGATAACAGGACTAGCATTTTCGTACAATGACAGGAAATGAAGATTATGTTTGCTAGAGGGGCATTATAGCCTCGCTAGTTATGCCTGAGAGTGGTCTGGCCAGGAATCGTGTCAGAAAGTTTACGAAAGTTTAGAACCGGACCAGGAGGTAGGTGAAGAAGGTGTGCGAAAAGGGGCTGAACACAAGACAAGCGGGCAGTGTGTGAGCGCTCCTGCACACGGTGGCCCATTGCACCACCGCATGTCGACATTACACTTTAGAACTACGTTGCCATGCGCTAACCACTATAGGGCTAGTATACATCGCATAAAGATTGTGATGAGCTTCATTCAGGGTACTAAAGAAATGGGGGCTCCCTGTATTCAAGACCAGATGGAAGCATGAGTTGGCTGCTGGCATAGCAGAATGGTAAGAGATAAGAGCCATAATCACAATATGTGGCCGCGATGTGGCGCAGGCCGGAAAGCTTACTGGGATACAGTCAACCTGCTTTGGACGGAACCTCAACGCAAGTCTCGCGTCGGCCAAAGGCCATCCGCGCCACGGAGTGGTTACGCAGAGGGGCGCCATCTCTCGTAGGGGGTGGCGCGAAACCCGCGGCATGAAATTCACCAGCCGCTGGCTTTGGAAGCGAACAGACAAACACAACGCCCAAGATGACAAGTAGGTGCATGCTGCCCTGTATCTGCCTTAAGGGCGTCGCTATGTCACTGTCGTCGGTTGTCAGTAATTTCATCCGCAGTAAAGAGCTTCGGAATATTATACCTGTGGCATCGAAAATTCCAGGTGGCCAGGTTATTCCTGTATAAATTGTATTGTTCGCGCGGAGTGAACCGTCTAGTTGGGATGCTCTAATATATTCGGGAATATTCCGAGACATACAGGCCCGGTTCGCGCATGATAATGGTTGCATGTGTAAAGGGCCGGTTGCATAAAAACAGAAAAAAAAATAACGCACGTGGCATTGCCCCCCTTCTAAAAAAAAAGTCACAGTTTCACCACAAGGGTGAAGCAATGAATGCGATAGCAACAAATTGTAATTTTATACGAAGTGAGGCTGGAAGCTAACTCTTTTGCATCCGATCTCACGCAACTCTAGAAAACGCTCTTTTAAGAGAATACAGCTGCTCCAGGGACACTCTTCACACCACATTCTCTTCGCGTTGAGAGCGCAGCAATTAGAATGGTATACCGGCCGCCGGCTGTCGGCTGCCGAGATGGGAGATAAGGCGCGCGCCCGCGACGACCGCGCTCGTATAATCGAAGGTCGCTCGAGGGAACCCCCCCCCCCCTCCCGCTCGCCTCTTTTCACGCTCGTGAACCACGGGTGGGGCCGCTCGAAGAGTTGGGGGGGATCTTATCGGATGTGCCTGCCGGCTCGTTTGTCCTCCGCTTCAGCCGCGTTCATCGCTCCCTCTCGCACGCTATTACCCGCTGGTAGAATGCACGATGCGCAGGGGGCTCTTATCAACTTGGACTTCATACGCGACATGACGGCGGCGGTGACGGTGACGGCAATGGCGACGGCAACAACCCGTCGAGACTGTCCATATAATTGATATCGCAATAAAAGCACCATGTCGATGCTTAAAACAGAACGTGCAAGGTGAAAAAATGTACATACACAAAGAAAGAAGAATATTAAAGATAGCAGACGTTAGTCCTAAGGATCACTAATGTGTATATTGGATTGAAGCGTCCGACATGGACGGCTTCAGGTCGTGCGCGGCGCCACTGAGGGTTTCTATTGCTGTCTGGGATTGCCTGGAAGTCTAGAGCGCCCAGACGCCGAAGTTCATTGTATGGCCCGAAATAACGTGAAGGTGTTCGAAATGATTAAATATTTCTTTGACCCTCATTATTGCCTCTTTTGTTGACTTGTTTTTTTCGAAAACAGCGCTGATCTTCGACAAGTGCGTATTAGTGATCCAGAAAGTTGGATAAACTCAATTTTAAAATTTAAAATTTAAAGTAGTTTATATTGTTTTGGACCTTGTTAGATTATTTTCATTGGTTTTGAGCATTGCTAGCCTTGTTTTAGGCCTTTATTGACTGCTGCGTCACCATACGACTTGAGGCAGTGGGTGGACGAGAAGCCGCGTTTTTAAGTCGCTACACAAAAATAACTTCTTGAACATTTACTACCACGAGGAGGACCACAATCTATCAGCAGAGCGGAACTTCTTTGCCACTTGACATGGCAAAAACTCATGCGGCTTTGTCGGCGGCCCGCATAAACGTCTGGCAGCAACAGCAAATCTGCTGTTGCTGCCAGACGTTTAATAAAATGCATACAACCTGCAATGAGTTGTTTGTCATAAAAATATGAAATATTTGAAGCCTAATGGTCTTCACGATTTGATGCGCTTCCAGGTAAGACACGTACCGAAAGAACGAGAAACAACACAGGTGATTCTCGTTTTTTCGGTGCGTGTCTTACCTGCCAGAGCATTAAAACATGACGTACCAACTATCACCTATTGGAGCCTTATTAGAAGCCTATTTTTATTGCGATAGCAATTATATGGACACTCTCGGCTGGTTTTACCGTCGGCGTTGGCGTCGCCGTTGCCGCCGCCGTCATGCCCCGTATATGTATATGTATCTATATATTTATAAAAGTCACAAAGGAAAATAATTCAGAAGAATGCTTCCGACGGGCGGCATCGAACAAGGGACCTCTCGCTCTGCAGCGCGCGGCGCTAACCACTGAGCCAAGAAAGCGCACGTCCTTCAACGTTCAAACGGCGAGCTATTTATATAAAGCGAGTTTTCAGCGTGTTTTCAGCATTACCAGAGAGATGGCGCAAAGGCCGCGCTCGGCGGAACTTAGCTTGGTGCCCGCCCCGCTCATCCCGACGCCCGCGAGCATGCACTCATCTCCCTCACTCTGTCTCGCGCACTTCGCTCCGTGGGGGGGTAGACGCCCTTGCGTGTGCTTATCTCTCGGGGGGAGGGGGGGAGAATTGCTCTTTCGCCGGAACGATTGCGTTGTAGTGACCAGTGGCGTAGCCAGGAATTTTGTTGGGGGGGGGGGGGGTCGCCTGTCAAGACAATATATATATATATATCAGATAGAGATGCGTATTTGCTTCTCCAGCATTCGAAATGCTGTTTTAGCTGCAGGATGGCGCTGTTACAACACAAAGTCTGTTAAAAACTGTGATCTAATGAAATGCACAGTTTTTGTTCTCCTCTACACTTCTCAGCGTTCACAGCACCTGTCCGCAGGATTGCCCTTGGTGGCTACCTTGCGCCAAATTGGCTACTTTTGGACCCCGTTGGTGACGAAAATTTCCAGTTGGCACCATGGCGCTTTTTTAAACTTGTAGCTTTACTTATTCAAAATGGTTTTATTTATTCATCAATAGCAAATACTCTGTTGATAATACCGCTTCTGTTCTGTTTGGCTAGAAATTTGGTGATGATATCAAATGACATGGCTACTTTTGGCGTGAGTTCTGGCGCGTTTTCATGTCTGGCAACCCTGCCTGTCCTGTGAAAGGTGCCCGCTTGCTATTGCAGAGGAAACAATTTAAATTCTTTTACATAGGGCTGTCCAAGTGAACTAATGAACGTCTATGCAACTCTAGAAACGCAGTACACTCTTTGGGCGCCATTCGCAAAAGTGAAAGTAACTGTTGTTTAAGTGGCATTCTAGTACTACCGAAACACTACATTTCGCGCTTAAGGGGAGATGCGATTCGGAAAAACAGTTTCGTTAATCTGTAGCCTAGGGCAATGAAATTTTTGGTTTATATATACAGCTTTTCTGCTGATTTGAAATATGTAATTAGTTTTATAGTAAGTTGTACAGTTTTCGTTGTGTCATTAGAATGTGTAAAGTATAGCTTGTTTTGGACAAACTTTTTATCCCACTAAACTTTGAAGGTTCAGGGCCATTAATGGGTCGTATTTCTCCACATTAACTGTATAATGCAAATAACTATCAAGAAAGGGCGTATAAAACATTTTGATAGTCAAAAAAATTGTTATGCGAGAATTCTTAGAATCCACAGCCCACACTAATCGTTTACTTAAGCTCGTAATAATTATACAGAGGATATCAAGTTTTAAAGGAGATACTTGCACCCTTCACATGGTAAGAAATATGTGGGCACATTTTAATCCTGATCGGGCTACCGGAAGTACTAAAAACATGTTGTCCAAACTCAAGAAGTTGCCCAAAAATGGATCTTGAGAAAAACGCATTTTAAAGGTATAAGTGAAAGCTCATCTATGTGGAAAAATTTGTCATTTAAGATGATTGATTCCATCATGAGAGCTTGGCAATCATGGTTATCTTGAGCATGTGGCTTTAGTGAACCCCTCATGCGAAATGCAGTGGCAAGCAGCCAGGTCACCATTTCCAGAGGACTCTAGACAATGAGCACTTTTTATTTTTTAAATGCGAAGCATTTCTTAGCGAACTTCGGCGACTTTCAGCGTATCTATCTATCTAGCTATCTAGCCGCCTACGACTTTCTGCTCTCCTGGCCGTATCGTTAATGGGATTTATACCAAATTTGGTATGGCATAACATGACCGTATTGCGAACATAAATGGCTGGTCATATCATGAAAATCATGACTAGCTTGTCATGAAAAGCATGATTTACCTGCCACGCTCATGGCGCGCTCCCGGCCGTTTCGTTAGCTTGATATACACGAAATTTGGTATTGAGTGACATGACTGTATGACGAACGTAAATGACAAGTCGTAATATGGAAATCATGACTTGTCATGTGCGACATGACTTGCATGCCACGCTCATAGCACGCTCGCGGCCATTTCGTTAGCTTGATATACACGAAATTTGGTATTGAGTGACATGACTGTATGACGAAGGTAAATGACAAGTCGTAATATGGAAATCATGACTTGTCATGTGCGACATGACTTGCATGCCACGCTCATGGCGCGCTCGCGGCCGTTTCGTTAGCTTGATATACACCAAAATTGGTATTCAGTGACGTGACTGTATGATGAACATAAATGACCAGTGGTAATATGGAAATCATGACTTGTCATGTGCGACATGACTTGCATGCCACGCTCATGGCGCGCTCGCGGCCGTTTCGTTAGCCTGATATACACCAAATTTGGTATTGAGTGACGTGACTGTATGACGAACAAAAATGACCAGTGGTAATATGAAAATCATGACTTGTGATGTGCGACATGACTTGCATGCCACGCTCATGGCGCGCTCACGGCCGTTTCGTTAGCTTGACATACACCAAATTTGGTATTGAGTGACGTGATTGTATGACGAACAAAAATGACCAGTGGTAATATGAAAATCATGACTTGTCATGTGCGACATGACTTGCATGCCACGCTCATGGCGCGCTCGCGGCCGTTTCGTTAGCCTGATATACACCAAATTTGGTATTGAGTGACGTGATTGTATGACGAACAAAAATGACCAGTGGTAATATGAAAATCATGACTTGTCATGTGCGACATGACTTGCATGCCACGCTCATGGCGCGCTCGCGGCCGTTTCGTTAGCTTGATATACACCAAATTTGGTATTGCGCGACGTGACTGTATGACGAACATAAATGACAGGTCCTAACATGTAAAACATGACATGCAAATTTTGTAAAGCATGATTTGGTGCTTCGCATTACATCGATTCCCACAGTGCGTGGGATCTGCCGTTTTTTTAGTAGCCACCTTGTGCTCTTTAAAAGCGATTTTAACCTACCTCGAGTTTATTAAAATCTTCAGTTTTTTGTCCTGAAAGTAGAGAAACTAAACTTGTGAAAGCAAATCAAAACAAAAATATGTATTCTGGAAAAAACAATCTTTTGTGTTTTTCGACTCGCATCTCCCCTTCATTCTACTGACATTACGTTGCTGCATCACACGTTTTGTGAGAAGAAGGCCCTCATAATTTTGCTCTCCAGCTGTTTACTTTCAACAATAGCTCTCCCAGGATCTATCACGCACCGCGATCGTCATGTATTTTTGCATGATTACTGGAAATAAACATTACTACGACTTTGGAATATGAAAGCTTCAAGTGGGAAAGTTCGTATATTTACGTTACAATCAGTAGATCATTTAAGTTGAGTCATGTGAAGAAGCCATTTAGAAAACACAAATTTATTACTGAAGATATAAATCATAATAGAAAATAATGCACTAAATTTAAGCCTGGCTGTATTTTGCTGTGCATTTGCATGTTCCTGTTTTTCCGCTTGTGTTTGGAAATCCATCTACACAATCGATCGAACAGAATTCACTACAAACGTCACAATTATCTTAGTTTCGAGAAGCTAATTGATCAAGATCTGTTGAAAATGGCGATCGAATCAATTTTTCATGGCGTGTGCACATGTTTCTTCCATACATATATGACTTCCATACATATATGAGCTTTGTCACAGACACAGCGATAAAGTTTACCTTCTGGTAGTGCACATTGTAACGCAGTATCTACGTAAGTTTTTCTACCCACGAGACAGTTTTATCCACCTGTCCACCTGACATCCCACTAAAAATATACTGCTACGCTTTCTTATTAGAAAGTGCAACTAAGAGCGTTTATTTGCATGAAAACTAACCAAGCGTTCACACTGATTGCGAACCTTAATAATGCGTGGTGCATGTATTGCTGAGATGAACTGCCGGTGAGCGAAATTATGACCTGTTTCTCTGACCGCAAATGAATGACTAGAACCAGAAGTGAAATGTAAAATTTCCTTTGGAATATAGGATGCTACCTGATGCTACTTAGACGACGCGTTGTTTTGCGATTGAGCCCCTATCATACTGCTTCGTTTCCAAAGTTGAATAGACATCCATTCACGTGCTTTATGAGATAAAATTACACCATCTCCCGCTAAAGGGAACCATGTGTAGATGTGAAGCAGCGGGCGCTAACGCTTACACTGGCGGTGGCGTTGACGCTGGCGCTATCGCAGCGTTGCGCAGGAGAGAAAACTGAGGAGGCGCAAAGCACGCAGTGATGGAGCGGTGTTTCCTACTGGAACATGCCAATCGCTGCTAATGGGCAATGAGAGACAGAAGACTCCGACTGGACACAGAGACCCGCAGTCGGCTTTTAGTTAACGCGCACGCTGCGAATTTTTATTGTTCAACAACGCACAGGAGAAATATCCCACCGGCACCACATTGGAGGTCAAGATCCATTGCCATATATACGGGATGGACAATGAACGGTTGTGCAGCGCGAGCAGTCGGTTTTTTCAACCAAGAAACTCGCTAGCAGACGCTGCCTGCGTCGGCGTCTCGAGGCGAGAGAGGGGGAGGTAGCGTAGGAGAGGAGAGAGAGGGGGGGGGGCGCGCATGCGCAGTGGGGGGTGTGGACGCTGTGGGCAGGGATGCCTAGAGGAGAGAGGGGGGGAGCGTATTAGAGGAGAGAGAGGGGGGGGACGCGCATGCGCAGTGGGAGCGCGGGGAGGGATGCCTAGAGGAGAGAGGGGGGGAGCGTAGGAGGGGAGAGAGGAGGGGAGGCGCATGCGCAGTGAGGGTGTGGTTGCCGCGGGGAGGGATGCCTAGAGGGGGGAGAGGAGGTTTTTTATTTTTTATTTTTTTTTAAAGGTTTGCGCATGCGCAGTAAGGGTGGTCACGCCGGCACACCACCACCACCACCACCGGATTAAGCTTCGCCATAAGATGCTTCACATCTAATAACTTTTTACGGAGGACCTTTAAACACCACTTATCCCAAAACATTGCCCTACTCAGTCACGAGACAACGTAGCTCACATAGACAGCTGTGGTTCTATAGAATACACATTAAATATAGATTTTTGTTGGCCTCACGATACACGCATTTATAAAAGACAACAACAACAACAAAAAAAAAAAACAAAGCAAACAAAATTTTGAAAGCGCAGTGGTACATAGTTACGGTGCTCGACTGCGGACGCTAATGATGTGGGTTTACATCCCGGCCTCGGCAGTGGCATTTTTATGGAGATGAAATGTTTGACGCCACTGTAAGTGCGCGAGCCTCCTTGAATTAAGTGCTTGTTAAGGAACACAAGCAGTAGAAGTTTTTTTAGTCCTCCACTACGAAGTGCCTGATAACCATACCGTGGTTGTGCGCGTCAAACTCCACAAATTATTATTATTCGTAGTACTGGAAAACGCCGGGCTAACTGAGCTCGAAATAACAGCGCGGTAGAATTGGAATTATTCTACCCAGATCATACATATGTGGGGCTTTTCTTCTAAAAAATCCGAGTCCGCTTTAACTGAAACTGAAAAACTGCTACGGACAATATGGTCGGGCCAGCTTGAACATTTTTTCCCCAGTGCGCTCATGTCCCCAAAATGCCTCAAATCTATATTGCGGCTGAAATCTATGTAGCCTACTATCGTCAGTATTCCAAAGTAAAATTGGTATTTGGCTTTTAGAGACTGAAACATTTCATTTGGGCTTGACTTAGCTCGTAAAAGAAGTCTAAATCGCAGAAAATGAACGATAGAGCAATATTTTGCGACAACATTAACACCATGCTTGTGCTTCCGTCGGTGCCGCCTTTTGTTGCATTGGCGTAACGACGATAATTAGACTTGTAGAGGGAGTGGTATTACCAGGGAAAATGCGTGCCATTCTGGACTACCGGCAGCGTTTTGTCGTTCTTGGCATCTTGAGGGCCTTCAGAAAAATGCTTGTTTGTTTGTTGGTTGCTTTCTTTTTCGTTTATTTATTGGTTTATTTGTAGCCTGAAAACTGTTTCAGCTCTTCTTCGTCTTCTTTTTAGCTCATCTGATTTCATGGCGTTTCCGATCGTCTTTAAGGAATAAAGCGGTGCCCAATATCTTCATTACACTTGTCTTCTATTTCAAATATACCGTCTCGTAGTGAAAGAAGGCCATGATATGCAGCGCAAAGGTTGTCGAAGGAAAGCAATATAGGAAAGCTACTAGGACCTGAATGAAACAGCTTGGACCCGGTCACGTTGGTTGTTTTGGTCGTGTTAGTTGAAACAGCACTGATTTAATGGATCTTACTCAGTTTGATCCAAGCAAAGAAAGGATTTTGCTGATTTTTTTTAAAATTCAAAACGGCCTTTATGAGCTCACGTTACGATGAGGAATTGTCACATTTTGATTACAATTCGCTTAAAAGAGAAATATACTTTGGCACGTTTTGCGCTGTGGTAAAGTTTAGCCCTTTTATGATTTGGTTCTTTAAGAAAAAAAAAACGCCACATATATAGCACAAGATAGTCATCATGCTTTGGTCGAAAGAGGGCTGTTCGAAGGACTGTCACCGTTAGAAGGAAGTAATTTTGGCAAAGCAGGATTGCTAGTTCATTATAGTCTCCTTAGCAGCGTCGTCGATGTGGATTCGCTTCTCGGACAGGGGAAAACAATTAGGTGTGTTCCAAAGAATGACCTCAAAAATGTCAATTCACTGGCAACACTGAATACACCAGAGCACCTTTGAGGTCAGAGTGGTCAGTTAAAGAGTGAAGCAAGGGTGCTCTTCCGCCGCCCTTACTTATCCACTAGGGGGATGCACCCCCGCTGATCGGCGTGCCACGTACCCTAGCAGCCCAAATTAACAGATGCCTTTTGTTCTAAGAATACAGTGCATTTCCGGGACAAAACACGCGGCCCGCGGACCCCTTGCTAGCGGCCCGCGCCTTCAGACAGAATAGCCTTGCGAGTTTGCTAAATAGTATTCGCATTATTTTCTCACCTACTAGTACAATAGCTCTTTGTTCAGGCAAGCTAGAGAGACAGGACTGGTCTCAAGTGTTTTGTGCGTGTGCGCGAGGCACCCGATGCACTCTTCATAAGTTGCAACATCAAACGTGAAACGAAAACTCCATATTTCACAATCGGCGTCCAGATTTTAGTCATCCTGAAAATCAGTATCCATATGTTTTCCGAGACCTGACGTCAAATGCCCTTCTGAAATGACCCATGCAGGGAATGATTTGTTTATTCTTTTAAGAGGCAACGTTTGGTGACATCTTCATTCAAACTCCCTGCCCACCCCCCCTTCTGAATCCACCATCTTTACTGTCCCCCCCCGGCGCTTGTGGGACTAAATTTACGGCTCGCTAGTTGAGGTTTGTTGGAGGCCCCTTCTATATATCTGAATATAGAGCGTCCTGCGTGTCAACAATAGTTACTCCTTCGTAGTGACACGACTAAAATGGCAATAGAATGCACTACGCCTTCTTTTGCAGAATATTTCTTACGGTATCATGCGCTGCACAGCCAGATACAGGACCACCAGGGGTGTACAGTGTTCACACCGAAGTGTCTTTTCGAAAAAATCCAGGATGATTGCCGGCGCACCTAGCTCTTTTGGTCGGCGATACATCACAATACGAAAAAATTTCGGAGGGGGGGGCAGGGCTGAAGCCCCATAAGCCCCCCCCCCCCCCCCCTTGGCTACGCCCCTGGTAGTGACCGAGCGCACGAAGGTCCCTTCACTCGCGGCAGTCCCCCCCCGTTTGCGAAAAGAACACGCTTTCCAAACACAGTGAAGTAACAACTGTGAGACTTGTTAGTTCGCGCTCGTCTGTACCTGTGAATACGTTTAGTGCGTCGTTTTCGTTTGAGCAGCGCGCTAAGTGTCGAGCTGTGAACGTTGTTAGTTCTCTCGTCTTGTCCGTGTTGTTTTCGTGTGTCTTGTGTGCGTGAGCAGCGCGCTGCACGCTTCGACCTGCTTGCCATTCGTCGCTTGACATTCGAATTTGTTGCTATCGCATTCATTGCTTCGCCTTGTGGCGAAGCTGTGACTTTTTTACTAAAGGGCTAAAATGTTTCCATAGTTCCTAGATCAATCAGCCGCACAAGACCCTTGTTTGGCTTTCGTCCAAGTCAAAGGAGCTGTTGTTGGGCATGGCTAGGAAAATAGATTAAACAATCACTTGGCGCTTTGCAGCATGCGAAGGCCATTAGACTATTTGCATTATAAATAAATAAATAAATAAATTGGCAGATACCACATACCACGAGAATCGATGTTATGCGAAGCATGCGGAGGGAAGGTGACCATAGTGTAATTTTTCTATTGAGCGAAACATTATGAAATGACGCCAGAGATATGTAAAAATGTACGCACAGATATTTTGAACAGTCGCACGTGTTTTATAGAACCATTAGTTCACAGTTGCATAACGATGCGAACAACATGGGTATTACCAACACGAGAAGCGGTAAGCTGATATGGAGCGCTTGTGCTCGCGAAGATGATAGCCCTGGACACTGCTACATAAATACACTTCACTGGATGCCGCTTAACTACAATTAACGTCAACCCGGCGTGACGGCTGTATCATAGGAGTGCATATGCAATGTTTATAAAATTGGATAGCGAGCACTGCAACCAAAATTGACGTTTCACGAACATTTGGGTCTATTCGAAAAGCAGTTCCGAGACCTGACATGGCTCCGAGCTAGAATACTTGATCGCCATGCAGAATGTTGGGGTTCGATTCCTGCTGTGAGCCTGACATTTATTCTTTGCATCGTCGCAATAAGTGCCTGCAGTACGCAAAGAAATGCTTAGCATTAAATAAAACTACTACTTGTGGCTCTTCAACGTGCCCCTACACCTAAGTACAGATGTTTCCGCGCTTCGTCTGCTTCGAAATGCGAGGTCTGTGACCAGGCATGTTTAGCAGCACAACGTAGCTGCTAAGCCACCGAGGGGGGGTAAAATAGTAATATCAGGGTTTTCGCTTGTGCGGAGTTCTTACTACAATATTCTTGTAATATTCACTTTAGAGTGTTGTACATGAAGTCTACCTGAGACAGAGAGCCCAGCGACTCACTGGCAATCTACATTTTTTTTTCTGTCTAACGGGGTGTTCCTACGCCGAGTGTCGGTGCCACACGGTAATGTATCCGAAAGGAACTTTTGCGTCAGAAATTTATATTCTGAAAAATTTAGGCGAAGTTTTCATTTTATAAAGCGTGGATACATCGTCATAAAAATTCCCCCCATCTCCCGCTAAAGGAACCATGTGTGGATGCGAAGCAGCGCGGAGATGGCTGGCATGAGCGGGAGAAACGTCGCCGCTCCCGTTTCGCGGCAGCGGCCCGGGCGCTCATCACTGAGCTGCACAGCAGAGAGAATGAGGCGCACGCGCTCCGTCATTATCATACCGCGGAACTACCGTGGCGCCCCCCAGCGGAGTATGCAGCTGTCGCACCACCCATCGTGCGCGCCGCTCCGTAGAGTAGAGAATACCTAGAGGAGAGAACGGGGGGGGGGGGGGGACCGTAGGAGAGGAGAGAGAGGTGGAGGGGACGCGCATGCGCTGTGGGTGTGTGGGACGAGGGCGCCGCTCTGTAGAGCAGAGGATTTCTAGAGGAGAGAAAGGGGGGGAGCGTAGGAGAGGAGAGAGGGGGGAGGGGACGTGCATGCGCTGTGGGGTTGTGGCACATGGGGCGCGCGGAAGGAGGGACGGACAAAGCCCCTGTAAGCACATGAAGCACGATCAAGGAATGGAGTCAACGGGACGCGGGCGCCGCTCCGTAGAGTAGAGAACTCCTAGAAGAGAGAAAGGGGGGGGAGCGTAGGAGAGGAGAGAGAGGTGGTGTGGGACGCGGGAAGGAGGGACGGATAAAGCCTTTGCAAGCACATGCAAGCAAGATCAAGGAATGGAGTCAACGTGGGCGACAGACACCACCGGTAGTGCGCGTTATTCTTTGCTTTCACCCACCACATGCCTAGCCATTGCTGAGCAGCCACTCTGTGCTCTCGGCTATGACTCTGGTGACTGTGGTGGTGGTTGACGACCGCATTGTACTACAGTGTTCTGGTTCGCATAGTGTGTGCTTCCCTACTTCATGACAGTGACCGGACGCGGGACGCCGGACGTGGGACGCAGGAGGGACGGAGACAGCCCCGACCATAAGAAGCTTCGCATCTAAAAAGCACCATCGCGTAAGGTACGCGCGCCAGTACGTTTCTCTAATCACGCCGCTCGAAGAGGTCAACCGGATTACCTTTCGTCGATGAATTTCCGAAGCCTCGGGTCAACGGATCTGTGCACGGCCATAGTGAGTAGATGGGGGAAAGTCGGCTCCTTTGGCAAAATAGTACCTCCCGGCAGCGAGTTGCCGGCGACAGGTACGCGAAGCGTGGTAGGTCAGCGTTGTGAGGTCGCTGAGGATTACGGCTTTTCCTTCAAGGACCATTCGGAGATTGTCGTCGCTATAGAGATGCGCTTCGTCTCGCAGGCCATCGTGCTGAACAACCAAGTTCCACACACCACGGTATTCTTCCACGTCGATGGCTTTCTGCGTAAAGCATGCCCACTGTAAGCTCCACGCAACGCCCTTAAGTGCTATGATTATAATGCCTACTTGAGAAGTACCCGCCATATGCCTCCCCCAAATAGTGAAAAACAAAGACAGCTCGGTCGTTT
Source organism: Rhipicephalus appendiculatus (assembly GCA_030522465.1). NCBI lineage: Eukaryota > Metazoa > Arthropoda > Arachnida > Ixodida > Ixodidae > Rhipicephalus > Rhipicephalus appendiculatus. The sequence goes on from JALIZH010014621.1 coordinate 123,748, forward strand.
TCGTATCGTCATTTGTTATCCAGAATTATCTACACTTGAGCAGAGAAATAAAGCACAAAAAGGAAATGTGTTGGCAGGGGGGCCCAATAGCCACTGTGAGGGGTGCAACAACTGCCCACTTTGAACGAGAAAGGAATTCAAGCACAGCGAATGCTAAACACAAAACAAAACATAAAAGAGAAGCAACTATTTATCAGAAGAAACTATCTATAAGACTATAGGCTTACCTTGAGAAGGTCTTCATAGGCACCCCCCACTCCACAGAATAGGCGTTATGTCTTTCCGACGGGACAAATCCGAAAAGCTGTCTATACGCTCTGGATCTGGGAGCAGCATCATTGTGGCCTTCATGTGTCCTGTGAAGGCATTCATCAGCACTACAATCGTTAGCCACCATGCGCCTAGCACAAGTCGACCTGGCGAGCTGTCTGGTGTGTGCATCGACGCTGCAACAAAAATAGATGGTTTAATGTTTTTGTGGAGGCACTTATACATTGCTCCTAAGGTCATAAAAGTACAATAAAGGTATTTTGTTGAGCATCGTTGGTGACCATCACATCAGTACATATTGCAGAGGCCGAGGCATCGCCTTATCGAAATCTCGCAGAGTCACATGACCTTCCAGGCAACGTAAGTAGAACCCATGCGAGTGCAGGAGAGATGTGCGGGGTTCTTCTCAAGGCGCGCGCTGCGTTTTCACTTCGTGTTTGTGGCGTTTTGGGTAACACCATGCTAGCCGCAAAAACGCGTGCGGCAAGCGGCTCGGACTTCTGCTAAATATCGCGCGCAAGAAAAGCGGTAGAAATCACGAATTTCGCAGCGTGCCACGCGAAATGGTTCTCGGTGTTGCTCAGCTGATCCAAGAGCGTGCGTAAAGTCCTCGCGCTGCAGAGTCGAGAAGAGGATTTCGACCACGTTTCCACGGTGGCCTTCGCGACAAGTAACCGGCGGAGGGCAATAGCTGCTCGCGGCACGCGGCATGCCGGTGCGTGAGAAGTCGCATAAATGGGGAGTTTCGTGGCACGGGTGCGCGAAAAGGGCCGGGAGCCAATTTTGCTTCAAGGCGAATGGCTAATCAGGTGCAACGGAGCCGACGTCACAGAGCCATGACGACTGCGACGTAGCGCCCGAGCCGACTTTTCAGTCGGGACTAAGTGCCTAGCGCAGGAGTGTCAAACACGCGGCCCAAGGCCGGGTCGCTAGCGGCTCGCGGCTTCGCTAGGGCTCTTGTCACTTTCCTTAATGGTATTTGCATTATTTTCTCGCGTATTGCGATTAATAACACTTTGTTCGCTTAAGCTACAGAGACGGGACAGGTCTTAAGCGTTTCTTCTTGAAGCACTCCATGCGGTCATTAAGTGTTGAAGCATAGTCGTAGAACATGAACCCTGTGTCAGAATTTTTGTCGTTATGGAGACTAGTATTGGTGTTTTTCTGGAATCGCGACGTCAAATCTACAGACAAGACCCATAGTGGCACATGGGGAAGGCGTTTCTTCAAATTACGACATTACGTAACATTTTGTTATTATCCCCCCTCCCCCTCTCCCGCACTCCTACGTTCTTCAGTGTCCCGGCCTTTGGAAAAAGATTCGCGAGTGTGGCCTGCTGGCTGAGATGAGTTTAAGATTCGTGGCCTAGAATAAGACGGCCCGATGCGCAACCAGAGCGCGACTGACACATAGCCTGCGGACTCGTCAAAGAAAAAATGCCGACAGATCCCAAGCACTGTGGCAATCGATGTAATGCGAAGCAGCCAGCAAGGAGCGAATCATGCTGTACACATAACATGCATGTCATGATTTACATGTTAGTATATATCATTTATGTTCGTAACACAGTCACGTCCCGCAGTACCAATTTTGGTGTATATCAAGCTAGCGAACTGGACGCAAGTGCACCATCAGCGTAATATGTAAGTCACGTTGTACATAGCTGCATGCCATGATTTTCATGTTGCCACCTGCCACTTATATTCGTCATACAGTGACGTTACGCAATACCAATTTCGGTGTATATAGATCTTGCGAAACGGCCGCACGCGAGCCATGAGCGTGGCATGCAAGTTATGTGTGACATTACACGTCATGATTTCCATATTATGACTTGTCATTTATGTTCGTTATAGAGTCACGTCATGCAATGCCAAATTTGGTGTATATCAAGCTAGCGAAACGGCCGCGAGCGTGCCATGAGCGTGGCATGCAAGTCATGTTGCACATGACATCTCATGATTTCCATATTACCACTTGTCATTTAGGTTCGGTATACAGTCACGTCACGCAGTACCAAATTTGGTGTACATCAACCCCGCGAAATAGCCGCGAGAGTGCCATGAGCATTGCATGTAAATCATGTTGTACATGACATACACGCCATGATTTTCATATTACCACCTGTCATTTATGGTGACCATGCAGAAATGCCTGATCATACCATTTTTTGGATATATAAAGTTAAGGAAACGGCCGCAGGAGCACCACGGCTATGGCGTGTAAATCATACCTTTCATGACAAGTTAGTCATGATTTTCATAATATGACCAGTCATTCATGTTTTTCGTACAGTCATGTTACACCAAACCAATTTTGGTATAAATCCCATTAACGATACGGCCAGGAGAGGAAAAAGTCTTAGGCGGCTAGATAGATAGATAGATAGATAGATAGATAGATAGATAGATAGATAGATAGATAGATAGATAGATAGATAGATAGATAGATAGATAGATAGATAGATACGCTCAAAGTCGCCGAAGTTCGCTAAGAAATGCTATGCATTTAAAAGCTATGCGCGCTTGCTGCGTTGCTTGGGTGTTCCGAGAGTATGCGAGATCTCGTGGTGCAGCCCTCGGCGGGATTGAGTGAAAACATTTATTTGAAAACAGAAAGAGGTGCACCCCTTAAGAGGATCTGCAATGGATGGAGTCCCTATTCCGGGACCCCATTGGCATCAGCCTCAAGCTTACCCCTCCGAGCCAAGGCCCTTTGGGCCTTAAGGTTCGAGCAACTAAGCATGGCCGCCGCCCACTCCTCTTGGCTTGGATTAGGGTTAGGGGGGAACAGCTGAGTTGAGATGGCAAGTACAAGCTATTCGGTAGGTGTCAGCCACCTCCCCATAGTATTGGCACTTGCCAGTGAAGGAAGAATCGCAATGTTTTAAGATTGCCCGGCACAATAAAATGTTAGTGAAAAGTCGCAGCAAGATGCATTCATTCGCCTTTCCCAGCACCTTTGCAGGAGGTGGGTATTGACGATGCCTATCTCTGTAATAGGTCGTGATGTCTTTCAATGTGAGGAGATATCTGCCTTCGGGTTTCAGGTACTCATGATGTAAGCGGGACGCCCGCTGAACGAGTGCTCGGGCCGCTGTGCGAACGGCTTCATTGCTATAGTTCTGCAATAGTTATGCAATATTCTTCCCGCTAGCGCACTGACCTAAGCAGCCTCATAACTTCGATGTTATGATACGTTGAGATCGGGGGCCAGAGGAAGCTAGGCCAATAGCTGCTTCTGCTTGTGTTGTGTGAGGTGCTCTTAATGTGAGCCTATATACTTGCTTTTGCTCGTGGATAACCGCTGCCGTATAGGACCCCCGAGGCCTGGACCAGACACATCGGCCTAGACGACTCCGTGTTTATCGT
>JALIZH010014622.1:0-21903 GCA_030522465.1 Rhipicephalus appendiculatus
ATTTCGGCGCAGGGAGGTTTGAGGTAACCTTCAAGACCAAGACAGCGGTAGATCGCTTCTTAGCTGATTCCGCGAAGCTCAGTTTCAAGTACAGCGAAATTCCAATTTGATTTTTGTGGGCATCGGACAACCACTGTCCGAGTTTTGGGATATCCAGCTGACTCCAATGACCACGTCCTCTGGCGGGGATTTGAGTCATATGGAAAGGTGCTGGAAATGTCAGTCGACAATGTCCCCCGGTTACAAGGGGATATCCTCTGGTAACCGGCGTGTTCGCATGCTGATGAGTCGGCCTGTTCCCAACCTTGTTAACCCTTTATGCGACAACGGGACAACCCCTGTCCCACCTGCATTGCAGTAGTAAAACGACAATTCTGAGCTCTGTTAAAATAACTGAGTCTTTTAGAAACATCAAGCGCCATCTAGGACATGTGTGCGCAACTATTTTATGCTTTCTTGTTTTTCTACTGTATGGCGCAAGCATCCTGTGCGTGTTTTACTTTGTTGTTTTTTTTTCGAACGACACAGCTGCGACCGCACATTTTTCGAAGAGCAACATTCTTCTTCCGAAATGCCAGGTAAGATGGCTAATGTGTTCTCCGTGTTTGTAATATGTCAGGTGCATATAAGTGAAATTGTATAGTTGGTACCGTAGTATAAGCGGTTTGGTGGTCGAAAGTGTATACGTATACAAAAGTTCGTTAGGCTTGGGCTTTAGAAGCATGGCGTCGTGTGTCGTTCGCGTTCTAAAAAATCGCATTCATTCATTACCTGTTCCTTCGTCTTCGTAGGGCAACGAAGTCTCACCGCTGAAGAGGCATTAGAGGTGTTTTTTAGCCTACCTGACGGTTCGGAAAGTGATGTGTCGAGCGACTCGGGTGACGAGTTCGTGGTACCATCAACCTCGGCATTGGCTCCAGTGGATTCATCGGATGGCGAGGAAAACATCGAGCCTCCGCGCAAGAAAAAATGCAGGAAGGCATGTACACGCAAAAAGAAGCCGAAGAAAGCGCGCTCTATGCCCGTTGAGAATGACACCGACCGAGAAGAGGAAGACGACGACTCTCACTCTGCGGCATGGATAGCCGGGCAGCCTTCCGACATTCCAGTGAGCATCGCTGAAGATCCCCTAACATACTCGGGAAAACTAAATGCGGACTGCAGCGCTTGCGATGAGTTTTCGCTTTACTTTGATGAAGAAGTGTGGAAGATGATTCTTGAGGAAACAAACTTGTATGCGCTTCAAGAAATGACGCCAAACTGGCAGGCGTTGACAGTGAGCGAGCTGAAGGCGTACATAGGGATGCTCATTCTAATGAGCATTCATAATTTACCTCAGGTGTATCTATATTGGAGCTCGGACAAGTTCTTCAATGTTCAAGAAATATCCAATGTCATGTCGTTTAGACGTTTTCAGCAGATCACTCGTTGCCTGCACCTCAACGACAACACCAACATACCCGACAAGACCTCACCAAAATTCGATAGGTGCTACAGGGTGAGGCCCCTTATGGAAATACTGAATGCGAATTTCCAGAAAGAATATAAGCCATCCTCGCACGTCGCTGTTGACGAATCTATGATTCTTTTCAAGGGAAGATCAGTCATGAAACAATATATGCCACTCAAACCTAAAATCAAGCGAGGATATAAAGTGTGGAGCATCGCCGACAGCGAGACCGGGTACCTCTGCAAAATTTGACCTGTACCAAGGCCGCACAGAGCGTCGACCCACGGACATGGGACTTGGTGAGCACGTTGTGCTTTCGCTTACCGAAGGTGTGGTGGACGCGGGTTCGCAAGTTTTCTTTGATAATTTTTTTTCATCAACCAAACTTCTCCTCCGCCTCCGAGAACGAGGTGTTTTCGCATGTGGAACTTTCAGATCAAACAAGAAAGATCTTCCCCCGGAGGTCAAGGTGGATAATAAATTACAACGTGGATCATTTCTCTATAGATCCAAGGGGCCAGTTTCTGTCTACCAGTGGCGGGACTCAAAGAACGTCCATGTGATGTCGAATTATCACGACCCTCAAGATGAGACCACTGTCGAAAGGAAGCAGCCCTGTGGAAAGAGGATTCGCGTAGTGTGCCCCAAGGCAGTGAAAGACTACAATCAGTGGATGGGCGGCGTTGATCGTTTCGATCAAAAACGAAATGCCTACGTGGTAGACAGGCGATCAAAAAAGGATGGCACCGAATTTTTTATTTTATGGTGGACGCTGCCATCGTGAATGCCTTTATTCAGCACGCAGGTGTTCGCGGTGCCTGCAGCACCGACTTGCTCCATTTCAAGCTCATTCTCGGAAGGCAGCTTATCGAACGGCAGAGCTTCCGCCTTGGACGGTCACAGGCCGACTACCGTCGAAAAAATGGGCGCCACAGTGGCTCTGTGCTCAGCGGAGTTCCTGACGAAGTCCGTTTCCAGGGGAACGACCACTTTCCTAAACCATCTAGCACGAGAAGAAGATGCCGCTGGTGCTCAACCAAGCGCACCAAAGTGCGCACCAAGCTCATGTGCGCCGCTTGTGAAGTGACATTGTGCATGCAATGCTTCTCTCCTTTTCATCTAGCAAAATGAGCCTAAAATAATGTTGTAAATAAATTTTCTGCTACCCCTTCGTGGGCGTTGGGACATATGCTGTCCCACCTCCATTTTTTCCGTCTCGTGTGCAGTGGGACACATGTTGTCCCACCTTTTGTGTCTAGGCCATTGTGTGTAAAGTGATGAAAACTGGTTTTACCACCTTTTCTTAGCGTAAATAAAATGTTTTTCGATAAAAACATCATCATCCTTGTGCGTGTGACCTCATGCCTTATAAAGGGTTAAGGTTGGTGGCAAGACGATTCAGTGCGAATACGAGGGCGTTGTTCGTCGTCAAAGCGCTTGTCAAGCGCTTTGCCAAGAATGAGCTGCACGGATTTCGGCGCAGGGAGGTTTGAGGTAACCTTCAAGACCAAGACCGCGGTAGATCGCTTCTTAGCTGATTCCGCGAAGCTCAGTTTCAAGTACAGCGAAATTCAATTTGATTTTTGTGGGCATCGGACAACCACTGTCCGAGTTTTAGGATATCCAGCTGACTCCAATGACCACGTCCTCTGGCGGGGATTTGAGTCATATGGAAAGGTGCTGGAAATGTCAGTCGACAATGTCCCCAGTTACAAGGGGATATCCTCTGGTAACCGGCGTGTTCGCATGCTGATGAGTCGGCCTGTTCCTAACCTTTTTAAGGTTGATGGCAAGACGATTCAGTGCGAATACGAGGGCGTTGTTCGTCGTCAAAGCGCTTGTCCAGCGCTTTCCGAGAATGAGCTGAAATCCGTGCAGGATTTCAGCACAGGGAGGTTTGAGGTAACCTTTAAGACCAAGACAGCGGTAGATCGCTTCTTAGCTGATTCCGCGAAGCTCAGTTTCAAGTACAGCGAAATTCAATTTGATTTTTGTGGGCATCGGACAACCACTGTCCCAGTTTTGGGATATCCAGCTGACTCCAATGACCACGTCCTCTGGCGGGGACTTGAGTCATATGGAAAGGTGCTGGACATGTAAGTCGACAATGTCCCCGGTTACAAGGGGAAATATCCTCTGGTAACCGGCGTGTTCGCATGCTGATGAGTCGGCCTGTTCCCAACCTTTTTAAGGTTGATGGCAAGACGATTCAGTGCGAATATGAGGGCGTTGTTTGTCGTCAAAGCGCTTGTCAAGCGCTTTGCCGAGAATGAGCTGAAATCCGTGCAGGATTTCGGCGCAGGGAGGTTTGAGGTAACCTTCAAGACCAAGACAGCGGTAGATCGCTTCATAGCTGATTCCGCGCAGCTCAGTTTCAACTACAGCGAAATTCAATTTGATTCTTGTGGGCATCGGACAACCACTGCCCGAGTTTTGGGATATCCAGCTGACTCCAATGACCACGTTCTCTGGCGGGTACTTGAGTCATATGGAAAGGTGCTGGAAATGTCAGTCGACAATGCCCCCGGTAACAAGGGGATATCCTCTGGTAACCGACGTGTTCGCATGCTGATGAGTAGGCCTGTTCCCAACCTTTTTAAGGTTGATGGCAAGACGATTCAGTGCGAATACGAGGGCGTTGTTCGTCGCCAAAGCGCTTTCTGAGAATGAGCTGAAATCCGTGCAGGATTTCGGCGCAGGGAGGTTTGAGGTAACCTTCAAAACCAAGACAGCGGTAGATCGCTTCTTAGCTGATTCCGCGAAGCTCAGTTTCAAGTACAGCGAAATTCCATTTGATTTTTGTGGGCATCGGACAACCACTGTCCCAGTTTTGGGATATCCAGCTGACTCCAATGACCACGTCCTCTGGCGGGGACTTGAGTCATATGGAAAGGTGCTGGACATGTCAGTCGACAATGCCCCCGGTAACAAGGGGATATCCTCTGGTAACCGGCGTATTCGCATGCTGATGAGTCGGCCTCCTCCCAACCTTGTTAAGGTTGATGGCAAGACGATTCAGTGCGAATACGAGGGCGTTGTTCGTCGTCAAAGCACTTGTCAAGCGCTTTGCCGAGAATGAGCTGAAATCCGTGCAGGATTTCGGCGCAGGGAGGTTTGAGGTAACCTTGAAGACCAAGACAGCGGTAGATCGCTTCTTAGCTGATTCCGCGAAGGTCAGTTTCAAGTACAGCGAAATTCAATTTGATTTTTGTGGGCATCAGACAACCACTGCCCGAGTTTTGGGATATCCAGCTGAGTCCAATGACCACGTCCTCTGGCGGGGACTAGAGTCATATGGAAAGGTGCTGGACATGTCAGTCGACAGTGTCCCCGGTTACAAGGGGATATCCTCTGGTAACCGGCGTGTTCGCATGCTGATGAGTCGGCCTGTTCCCAACCTTTTTAAGGTTGATGTCAAGACGATTCAGTGCGAATACGAGGGCGTTGTTCGTCTGTGCCGAAGATGTCTCCTCCCGGGACATTTTCGGAGCAAGTCTGAGACTCCCCAGTGCACGCGGTGCGATGACTTCGGACATCTGCGCTGTAAAGCACCTTGCAAGCGCTGTGGTGGGGATCACAGTGTAGCTCTGTGCAAACAGAAGTTCTGTGGTGGGGATCACAGTGTAGCTCTGTGCAAACAGAAGTTCTCGACACTCGCTTGGAGGTCTTCTGCACCACAGGCAGTGACGAGCGCGAAGGGCAGTGCGCTGTTAGATGAGTTCCCGACTATCGCGGACGCGGCCAAAAGAGGGAGAGCAGGGAACCGAAAAACAGCCTGCACCCGCCGAGGTGCAAGAGAACGGTGAGATAGAGTCGGAACCAGCTGAGGCTCTTCCCACCGTTTCTCAGAAGCCGGCGCCACGCGCCGACAACTCCCTGCAGGCACCAGGAGAAGCGGAGGTGCAGAAGGGGCGAGAGGGAGAGTTGGAGTTAGCAGAGACCCTTCCCTCTACCTCTGAGAAGGCATCGCGGCGCGACGCCACCTCTCCCTCGTGCAGCCAGCCTGACGCGGCTGCGCTGCCCCCCCCTCCCCATCGTCAAGTGGCGGGGCCGGCAGTCGCGGATGCAAACGCGGCGGGAGTCGCGCAAGGGAAGCGGCAGCTGCACGGGAACGATCAAGTTCCGGGCCGACGTCCAGTAGCTCGGAGGGTGACGCCCGAGTACAAGCGCCATGCGGTAACGGCGGAGGACGGGGACTCCTTGTCCACCATCGTAGAAGAACCAGAGATGGAGCAGAGCCGTGGTTCATGCTCCTTCTGTGGTCGTGAAGGGTGCGATTGTTCCGAGCTTTCGGACGCATCGTACACTTCACCACCGGATTCTCCTCTCGTAGGAGAATCCGTAGCTTAGATCGCCACAGTTTTTTCTTCTTCGACTAGTATTATTAGTTTAATACTAGTATCTCCCAGCCTTCCTTTTTCCTAGTCTTTCATTATCAGTTGAGTTTCCCCATACTCGCGCCTTTCTCTCTCGCACGTTTATACTTTCTATTCATAATGGCTTCTTCTTCACTCACTATCGCTTCCTTCAATTGTCGAGGTCTCACTCGCGTCGCAAAACAAAACGAAGTCATCGAATTAGCTCGCGCCAAAAAGATCGATATCCCTTTTTCTTCAGGAAACGTTCGTGCGTAGGCTACGTCAGATCAAGTCCTTTGACGCGACTTTCCGCACCAGATCCTACTGGAGTTTCGGCGCCAGCGGTTCACGGGGTGTCGCCATCATTCTGATGCCGCGATTCACAGGCTCCGTGTTGCACTACTCTGGGGATTCTGAGGTTCGGGTCCTGTCGATGGATCTTGATTCTGGCATTCGAATCGTCAATATTTACGCTCCAAACGCGTGTACGCCTCAAAAAGAATTCTTTGCCGCATTGGATAACCACCTAGTCGGCCCTTCTCAGGTTGTACTGGTGGGGGATTTCAATTGCGTGCTAGATCCTAGAGATCGTCAATCATATCGAGGCACTAATCCCAAATGGAGGGACAGGCGTGGCGAGAGAGTACTGGGAGAGCTTGTTGACGAGCTCGGACTGGTCAATGCTTGGCGCACCCTTCACCCGGGCCAGTCAGGCATGACTTGAACTGGGAGGAGCGCAAGAAGCAGGATCGACCGTTTTTATGTCTCGCCGTCACTAGCTCCCAGTAATTCATCTTGATTAGTTTCTTCGGCTTTAAGTGACCATCGCCTCCTTATTTTAAGGTTCGCCGGCTCTAATCTCGCAGCGCGGAACAAATGGCTGTGGCGCCTGAACTCGCGCCTTTTAAAAGATCAAGAAATAATCGTAGACGTCGCTCGCGTGATCCACCGTTCGTTACACGAAAACACAGAATTAGACGGGGATAAGTGGGACGAAGTGAAGGCTGGTGCCGCCGAGTGCTTCAGGTCGTGGGGAAAGCGCTGAACGCGAGAGGAATGTGCCGAGATAAAAATCGTCTCTGACGCGATTTTCTTGCTATCCAGGCCGGAGTCCTGCGGCCCTGGCATCACGGGGGCACTAACTTCGCTTCGAAAAGAGCTTAGGGTACTTCTCCAGCGACGCTGGGATGGCCTCAAGGCCGTCGCTCGCGCTGAGAGGTGGGAAATGTAGGCATGGTGTAGGCGAACCATTCTACGTCGGCACTTAGCTAGAACGCACACGGCTTTAACTTCTCTCGTTGATTTAGAGACAGGCAACTTAGTGGAAACGCAGGACGGGGTACTTGAGCTGGCAAAGCAGTTCTATCAGAACCTCTACGCCGAGCCAGCTCCCTTTCTCTTCCGCTTTTCCTGTCGTTAAAAAATTCCGAGGAATTCGAGCTCTGTGACTCCCCTATTGTTGAGGAGGAGCTCTTCGCTGCTTTGAAATCTATGAAGCGCAATCGCAGCCCAGGTTCCGACGGCTTGACCATGGAATTCTATGTGAAATTTTGGAAAGTACTCGGGCAATTTTGGAAAGTACTCGAGCAATTTTGGAATGTACTCGAGCAGTCCACTCTGGTGAACAGACTGCTCAGTGAGGGGACACTGTCAGCAACTCAAAGGAAAGGGCTGATCACTCTCCTGTGATAGGATGAGTTGAGACGCACCGACCTGCGAGCCTGGCGCCGCATCACAGTACTGAACTGCCATTACAAGCTCATAGCCAAATGCCTGTCCGTAAGGCTCACACCAGTACTCAGTACTGTTTTGGGACCGTACAAGGCATGCTGCGTTCCAGGACGATCCTGTCAACTTCACGGCTTCGCGATCAGGGACCTGATCGAGTGGGTGAACGCACGGAACATTTCGAGCTTTCTTTGCTCATTCGATCAGGAAAAAGCGTTCGATATTATCAGCCATAAATATCTTTTCAAAGTTTTAAACCAGGGAGGATTTAGCGATAAGTTCATGAGCATGATTCGCGCGTTGTATTCTCGCCCAACTTCGGCTGGGCTGTCATCATACAGGATCGCGTCTTGGAATGCTTCGACGTGTGCCGCGGAGTTAGGCAAGGGGGGACCCGCTCTCCCCTGCGCTCTACGTGATCGCGTTTGAGCCGCTTCTACAGAAACTTTCCTGTGACAGCAGGCTTGGGAAGTTTCCCCTTCTACTGGGTGTCCCTCCAGTTGCGCCGTTTGCTTCATTAAGAAAAAAGAAAACTTCATTAAGTGACGACTTCTTTTCGATGTAATCACACAAGTTCATTTTCAATATTTCGGCACAATTTCGAGATTTTGCTTCAGTATTCCTTTAAATTTCAATAAAGAGCGCAATATAAACAAGGCGAAGATATCGTTCTGTTGTCTGTCTCCTCTGTTCTTATTGCGCGCCCTGTTGAAACTAAACTCATGCTGCAAACCACTTTTCTTGCTACAATATCTGCTACCTAAATCTCTTGATGATTACCATTGTATTTGTAGAAACAATATGTACAGTATAGCTCTGCCGAATAACCGTTCATCGTACCCAGTATCTCCGGCTATCTGTATCTGTTACGAAAGTAAGGCCCGTATTCTGAAACGCTCCTTACCTCAGACCATTTCCTTACCTTACGTGAGGAGCCCTTCATGCCTCCTTACCTTAAGGAGCTCCTTGAGGGAGCCAGCGTATTCTGAAAGCTTCCTTCTGCCTTCCTTTGCTAAGGGCCGCCTCAGTAAGGTAAGGAGCGTGTTTCGCATGTCTGGGATCGAGAGTACCTGTGAAATACGGACGAAACGTCCTTTTTTAAGCAAGAATAAGGAATATTTTTTTCCGTATACCGGTGAATAATTACGTGCACACTCCTTTTTCGCCACATAGGCGCACATCCTTTCCCGTTTATTTAACTTTCGCCTGTTGCAGCAGCAAAAAAGGATGGTCGAGCAACCTTAGAGCTCATTGCTTTCATTGATGAATTTCAACGTCCCGTTGCGTGACATGGGTAATAAAGGCCGTTTAAAAAATTTAGGACATTCGTAAGATTAATTTTCAGAACCGAGTAGTGTTAAGTTTACGAAATTTCCTCGCTTTGGCGAAATTTCGTTTCCAGTCAACTTAGGTCCAAGTAAATGATTGTCTACTGTTCAGAGCAAGGGCGTGCCTATCGGGTCGTGCATCGCGCCTTCTTAGAGCGACCTGTTGAAACCACCTATTTTCTTTACTTATTCTCGGTAAAACACTCCTCTCCATACGAATTTTTTTTTTTGGGGGGGGGGGGGGAGACCCAGGCCCGTAGCCAGAAATTTTTTTTCGGGGGGGGGGGGGGGGGGCACCTGTTGAAAACCACCTATTTTCTTTACTTATTCTCGGCAGGGGTGAGACGGCCGAAATTGATTTGGGAGCAGTTTTCGGAGCAGCAAAATTTCAATTTTGGAGCAGAAGAACCTTGTTTCGGAGCAGTTAGCGGCATGTATTATGTCGTCTTCGGAGCTTGAAAGAATAAATTTGTAGCAACTTGAGAGGACTAGTACATAGTGCAATTTTTCGGCTTAAAATACACATGACATTCAGACAGCCTTTGGAGAAATCTTTTTTTTAATAGATTATCCAGGCATGAACTGCACTATTTTCTTTACGAACAACACAATTTATCCAACCCGAGCAACAATATATGAAATACATGCTGCAGATCCTAACATTTGCGGCCGGCGGCAGGCCCGTAGCCAGGGGGGGGGGGGGGGAGCTAGGGGCTCGGCCCCCCCCCCCCCCGAAATTCGGATGGAGGGGGGGGTGTTTTACCGCGAATAAATAACAAAAATAGGTGGTTTCCGAAGTTTTCAACAGGTGCCCCCCCCCCCCCCCCCCCCGAAAAAAAATTCTGGCTACGGGCCTGGCCGGCGGTACTAACGGTTAAAACGTAGTTGCGGCGACGAACGCACTACTTTTTGTGGCATAAATGTTAACTGCACGTATTTATCACGTAAGCGTAAGTGTGCCGCAAATGGTCTTCCGTCTTATCGGTTACGGCACAGACTGGTATATCAATGATTCCGACTACCACGCGATTGCGGCGATGCCTTCACGCATAAGAATCAGGAAATAACAAAAACGGCATGGCGGCCACCGACGAAGGCGCCAGTATGACCACTCCATCACAATAAAGCACCTCCAGCTATCTGCTCGGCCACGCGGGTGGCGTAGCGTCAAGTGTCCTGAACTCTTAACGCGCCGCACAGCCGTTCGCTGCCACCTCGTGCGGCACCGCCTTCAAGAATGCGGCCCGGGCGCCGAAAAACCTTACCGCACTGACACTACTGCGTGAAACGCTTGCTGCGAGCGTAGCGCCGTTGTAAGTATACCGCACGCTTTCATTAAGGAGCGACACAAACGCTCTTTGTTTCGTTTGCAGCCGCCTACTCGTGCAAAACCGATAGAACATAGCGGAGACGTGTCGCATACATGAAATGAAGCTAGTCGTCGCCGCGTTGACGAAACAAGGTACTCGCATCACCTGCGCACGGTACCGGGCGGAGCGATACGAACACTCTCACGGCCAACGCACGCGTTGGGTACAGCAAGAGGTCCGGCAGAGACAGCGTTAGACGAGTGTGAGTAGCCATGTGGCCATGTGCACACAACTAGCGGAGTAGCACACAACTAGCACGGCCGAAGGGGGAGATCGAGCGGCCGTGCAACTAGCCAGGAAAGGTAGTAGCGCGTTTCAGTGAAATGGCGTTGGTTGTCCTCCAACTGCAGATCGCGGTTGAGCCGTGCACAAACTTATCACGGAAAGCCGTGCCTCCTTCTGCTCGCATATTACAATGTGTCAAGGTGTCACGCATATTACAACCACAGAGAGGATTATCGCCGCGCCATGGAAGCCTCAATTACAAAGGCGTAGGGTGCAACTACAAAGGCGCGTAGAAGAGTGACACCTGGGCGCGTCTTCGGGTTCTGCGAACGTGTCATCCTTGACGCTGCTTCGTCACGTTTTTTCTGCCCGCTAAAACTCGCGTGGCCATCAAAATTCTCGCTTTTGAAGTCGTTTTGGCGCAATTCGGCGCAATTTTTGCAATTTTTCTGCTTTGGGAGCAGATTGGGCGCAGGAAAATGAAATCGTATCAAAAATGCGCAATATGCGCAGCTGTCTCACCCCTGTCTCGGTAAAACACTCCTACTCTCCATACGAATTTGGGGGGGGGGGGAGACCCAGGCCCGTAGCCCGAAATTTTTTTCGGGGGGGGGGGGGGGGCACCTGTTGAAAACCACCTATTTTCTTTACTTATTCTCGGTAAAACACTCCTCTCCATACGAATTTTTTTTTTGGGGGGGGGGGGGGGAGACCCAGGCCCGTAGCCAGAAATTTTTTTCGGGGGGGGGGGGGGGGGGCACCTGTTGAAAACCTTGAAAACCACCCTATTTTCTTTACTTATTCTCGGTAAAACACTCCTCTCCATACGAATTTTGGGGGGGGGGAGACCCAGGCCCGTAGCCAGAAATTTTTTTTCGGGGGGGGGGGGGGCACTTGTTGAAAACCTTGAAAACCACCTATTTTCTTTACTTATTTTCGGTAAAACACTCCTCTCCATACGAATTTTTTTTTGGGGGGGGGGGGTGGGGGGGGGGACCCGGGCCCCTTACCCCCCCCCCCCCCCCCCTCCTGGCTACGGGCCTGCACAGAGCTTGTGCACAAGTACAACGTATCGATTAACAAGGACAAATCGGATGCAGTGTCACTGATAGGCACTGCAGAGAAGCACCCCTTCAGTGCGAGGAGCGAGGTAAGGAGGCATGAAGGTTGCCCTAGCGCTACCTTAACTTGAGGTAGCACCAAGGAAGGCCTCAGTGAGGGAACCTTGGTAAGGAGCGTTCCAGAATACGCAGTAAGGCGTCCTCAAGCAGTTAAGGGCCCCTTACTGAGGTAAGGAGCGTTTCAGAATACGGGCCTAAGGCCCTTTTGTACGAGTAATTACCGTAGATTAAAGCATGCTTGTTGGCGTAGCATGCGCCAACAAAACGTAGACAGTTGCTGCTTAAAATGCCTTGCTGTCGATTCCATGTTCGGGAAACACCGCCTAGATTATAAGTTCGGGCCCCAGTCGGGCCCAATCTGCGGTCGGGCCGGGCCGGGCCGGGTAGGTGAAATTTTTTGCCGGGTTCGGGCCGGGCCCGGGTCTCGCTTTTGGGTCTCCGGGCCGGGCTCGGGCGGGTAAACTCAGACGAGTGCCGGGCTCGGGCCGGGCCCGGGCCGAGAATCTCGGCCCGTGCAGTGCTCTACTTCATTTGCCTCTCAAACCTTTTCGCAGGTACAGTTAAGTATCCTGTCTTTGGCACATCTCCACCTGACAGGACAAAAGAAGGAGCACTACAAGACATCAAAGAAGCACACAGGACTGGAGTTCATGTTCGAGGAGTGAAGGGGCCTTCTCCATTAATTAGTTTGCCGGGATTCGATATTGTGTGGAGTTTCAGCCCCTGACTACATGCACTGTGTGCTTCTTGGTGTGGCACGTCAGTTTACGGAGCTGTGGATGTCAAGGGTTCGAGCTCCATAATACATAGGGTCGCCGCAGCTTATAAAGATGATTGACGACAGGCTGTGTGCCATCAAGCCACCACAATGTATTACCCGCATGCCTCGGTCGGTGCAGTTGCGAAAGTTCTGGAAAGCAAGCGAGTGGCAACAGTGGCTTTTATACTACAGTCTGGTGTGTGTGGATGGAGTCTTGCCATGCAAGTACATAGAACACTTCAGTCTGCTTGTGAGAGGAGTGTTCCTTTTACTTGCAGATGTTGTTTCAACTGAAGACGTACATCAGAGCACTGAACTCCTTGTGAAGTTTGTTGTTAGTGTTCAGTTTTTGTATTCTGAAAGGGAGATGACATCTAATGTTCATCTGTTGATGCACCTAGCAAAAAAGTGTTGTAATGCAAGGGCCTCTTTGGGCACATTCTTGTTTTGTGTTTGAAGGAGGCATTGGCAAGATTAAGAAGCTTATAACTTCTGCAAAGGGGGTGCCCCATCAAATCATGGGCAGGGTACTAATGGCCAGCAAAGTTGGGGCATGCAAGGCCACTGCAAGTCATCAAATAAAAGATTTTTTGGGTGTTGGTTTTCACAAAAAGAAACCAATAGCCCTTTTGGGCAAACCAAGGCCTGCCAGTGCATCCCTTGTTGGGCTAGTTGAGGCACAAAGCCCCCATCAAATCACTGGCCCTGTTGAGGAACATGACAGAATCTGCATATCTGGACATGTGTTCCACAGCGAACAATACCAGAGGCCTGACAGAACTGACTGCACAGCTGTATGGCTGCCAGACAATACGCATGCAAAGATACAGCGTATTGTCTCAGTGAGTTGCAGTGACAGTAAGAGAATTTACTTTGTGTCGAAGGGCTACAGGAGTATGTGCTGTTATGGCACTGGGCACATTTCAAGGGTTGAGAAGTGCACACCCCTGAAACTTGTAGAGGTTGACAGTAATGCAGCTGCATGCTTTTGGATTGAGTGTGATGGCAGGCAACTGTTTTGCAATCTTGTCAACCGTTTCCAATTATAAGAATGGAATATGTGTGCGTGTGTTACCTTTTTGCCTATTACTTGATAAGTTTCTTGTTGCCTGTCATCTATATTATTTTGGTGATGACTTGCTGTGTTTAAATATCGCATGCAAATGCTCCTTAGCGGTTGTGCAGTTTAATGGCATGCAGTTTTTGCCTTTTACGTTACTTTTGAGTGCCACCTTACATAAGTTGAACAGCTACTGCTTGCATGTGCTTTTGGTCCAATGTATCATGTATAATCCGAATTTTACAGCGAAAACTGTTTCACAACGAGGGCCGTTTTTGCGCCGTAGTTGTCCACTGCCGCCACCGCCGGTGTCCGTAACCACTATCGCGTGAAATAAGAAAAAAAAACTAAATAAAGAAGAAACGCCTATGACAGAATGGGAATCGAACCCGGGCCCTCAGCGTGGCAGCCCAGCACTCTACCACCGAGCTTGAAGAAATAAAAAGCGTATAAATGTTTGACGCATTTGCTTAAGAACAATCGACATGCCTGTTTTAAGAGCGAAGCTCTTATAAGCTCGAGGTAAAACGTCGGTTGTCCACAAAAAAAAAAAAAAAACCGCCGCGCCGTTGCTTATCAGCCGCGCACACCGAGGGAGACAGGCGTATATGGCAGAAATATTACGCTAATATTATTGAGCCTTCAAACACCTTACAGAAACGCTTTTGCTAAATATGTAAACAAAACTTTGTGTAGAAACAAAAAACTAAACTCTTAGAATAAATTTTCTCACAAGCAACACCCAGGCGACATTCTCGGAAATTCGGAAGGCACCCACGTGACCAAAAAACATTTTTTCTCTCCGAAATATTACAGCAGTTCACTGTTTTCAATGCAGCAAATCAGCACAAATTTTTTCGAATACATTGGAGATGGTCGCCGAAATGGCTGGGACGTTTGGCGTGGAATGACCCTCGTCAAAGCGGTTGTCTACTAGACATAGATGGTAATATGTAAAATGTAATAAAAAAGTTATCTATTTGCACATTATGTGCTTCAATAGGCAATGTTTTGTCAGGACCATCTGTACAGGAAACAGCGGTGCCACAGGGTGGGGTGGTCAGCTGTACGCTTTTCATTATAAAAATGAATTCTTTGCGTCTCTGCATTCCACATAATATGTTTTATTTAATTACGTTGATGATGCACGTTCCTGTTCTCTTAATATGTAAGCAACAGGTCGAGCTTGTCCTCAACCAAAGCCTCTACATGGGCTGACGAGAATGGGTTTAAGCTGAAGCCACACAAAAGCACCTATGTCCTTACCTATAGAAAAGGAGGCCAGCACCCTAATCCTGAAATCAACATGCAGGGCCAGTATTTGCCCAAAAATATGGAATAATGAACTTGCATACAAGTCATCTTTCTCCATTTGTATCATACATATTTCACAGCACTTTCACAATTTGATGAGTCATACATCTTATGCACTTTCAGTGCTGAGAATTTTTGGGCCCCTTTGCAGTCACTTTGTGCCATTGATGCTTAACATTTTTCCAAACTCTTACATAGTCTTAGTGCTTTTTGGTCAAAACTGGCCCTTGCACCAGTACATACGATACGTCCTCATCTTTACAACTGCTGCAGACGACAACATTATTTAAGTGTTTGAACTAACTGCTTCACATGGAATTTAAAGCACACAATTTAAGCGCTTTCCATAGAACTCCTGAAGTATGCATTCTTAGAGTGCATCGTGTTTTGTAAATGGAGATTTGAATATTCTGAAATTGTTTCACCTGAACACACAAAAAAAAAAAAAAAAACGCTGATGTGGCATTGGAGTCACTCCACAGGAACAGCAGAACATGTGTAGATGTAGATGTAGATCCTAAGCTTCTCGCTCACACCCACACTTGGGGGGACTGACTAACCCCTGTATTCAGAAACGCTCCTCGACTTGAACTTGACTTGCCGCCGCCTTCAATGCAGCACAAACGCGTTTCGAACGCACTGTTTTTAGGCGGTGCCAAGGCAGCACAAACGCGTTTCAAACGCTGCCTTGAGGCGGTGGCAAGTCAAGTTCAAGTCAAGGAGCGTTTATGAATACGGGGGTAAGAATCAGGTAGCTTAAAAAAAAAAAAGATAGTGAAAAAACTAGAAAAGAGTAATTTCTCGTTTCGGGTAAAACTACGATTTTTTTAAAAATTATTTTTGTTAAAATACAAAAATTTTTGGTCAAATTGGTTGTTATCAAATAAGAAATAAAGGAATAATAGAAAAAAATATTTTCTGGGGTCTACACTTGTTAAAAAACGACGAAGAAGAAGACATTAAAACAATGTGAAAAAAAATTAAAAAAATTATTTGAAAAACTGCCAAGATAACAGGACTAGGCAATGTTGCTTCCAATTAGCAGTAGTGACTTAACTAATGTCAGCACAATATATTGCAGGGATATCTACAGAGTTGAATGTCATTCTGCAGTCCGAAGTGCTTTCCTGCAACTAAAAGAGTACAGTCAGACCACCATTGAATGAGTAATGCTACTTCTGTTAATTTTATGTGCATAGAACACAATGAAGAATGAGTGACTGTGACATGGCATGCACGCTGTGCCTTCAACATAATTCGCTTCTGATAGCCAGTCTTCTTGATAGACTGGCTATACCTTTGCAGTACTTCATAAAGCAAGACCAATTACTGAGCTATGAAGAAGAGTTCAAGATTGCTCTTGATTGCCTCAGTGAAAACACCCACGAAGTCTTGGTTCTGGGAAGCTTTGCATCGATACAATGCATGGCCCAAACATGCGCAAGCTCTTCCCGACCGCATCGCTCACCTAGCGAAAATGCATCTAGAAAGACATGAGACCACTAAATAAGGAATGTTTACGATGAATCATCATACAAATTGATCACGCCAGAAAGCTCAGACACATTCATTATTGCGCGGATGCATTTGCGCATTCTTTTCTCTTCCTTGCATGATATGCAAGTGAAATAAGACGCACGTGTTTCAAGATGTACGTTTAAGTAGAACGTCCATGGGAAGCTGTGCTTCTACGATTCACTGGTTTGACTGTTTTTCTCTCAGGCCCCCGTCAGTAATGCTCATCTGGGCAATGCACAATTCATGACTAAACATAATAGCCACAGACAGGATAGTGCAGTTTTTTAAGGCCGCCGGGCAGCAGGCAACTGTGACACAGTCGATTGCATCTAACATGAATGCCTGCACAACAAAATGACCTATATAACGGAAAATTCATCTGAGATATGCTAAGAGAGTTACAGTGCACAACTTTCACAACAATGCAACTTCCATAGGGAAGTATTTCGAATGAACCGAGCACTAAGTTATAAAGGCATGTGACTGTACTATGTAGGAAGTCATGTCATGACTAAGAAGTTTTATTGCGATAGCAATTATATGGACACTCGCGGCTGGTTTTCGCCGTCGGCGTCATTTGCCGTATATGTATATGTACATATATAACCGGGCCCGCCCGTCGTTCGTGAGCGTGAAAAGACGCAAGGGGGGGGGGGGGGGGGGTCCCTCGAGCGACCTTCGATTTTACGAGCGGGGGGCGCGCGCGTTATCTCCCCTTCTCGGCGGCCGACAGGGGGGCGGGGGGTGGGGGGGGGGGGGGGGGGCGACGTTCGATTTTACGAGCGCGGGCGCGCGCTTTATCTCCCCTTCTCATCTCCCCTTCTCGGCGGCCGGGCCGGCGTTCCCTTCTACGTACTGCGCTCTCAACGCGAAGAGAATTCTCTTAAACAAGCGTTTTCTAGAGTTGCGTGAGATCGGATCCAAAAAGAGTTAGCTGCCAGCCTCACTTCGTATATCATTACAATTTTTTGCTATCGCATTCATTGCTTCACCCTTGCGGTGAAACTGTGACTTTTTTTTTTGAAATGCATGGATAAATCCAGTGCAACACAGATTCCTGTTTTTGGCATGTCCAGCCGAAACTGAATAAGAACCGGAAGAAGAATCTGCGAATGGAAAGTTAAAGAAGAGGCAAATGAGAACTGTTGGTTTGTACTTCACACGGCTCCCAAAAAGCTGGCCAGCGGGTAAACAAGGAGCCAGAGCTACTGTAATAGATCAGGAGCGGCTAGGCCAAAGGAAAGTCGTGGTAATCGTCGAGAGAAAAGTCAGGGGACCTGCGAGTGCCTAAGGATATTTCTTTCGTTCATTACTGTGACAAAGCCAGAGAACACTCGAAGTCCGGCACCAGAAGATATCACCTTAAATGTACGGTACCAAAGAAAGCATTATGGTCACAAAGCAGAAGTTCAGCACTTCAGTATGAATGACAAAGAAAAGACCAGGCCTTTTCTTTGTCAAGAAAAGACCATATGAAAGTAAAGGCGTGGCGTCCTGGACTGAGGACAGCCAGCACTGCTAGATGGGGACTTCCGGACTAAGCTGGCCCGTACCACAAACCTTTTTCTCACAATAAATGTTTTCCTTCCTTCCTTCCTTGAGGCCTGTCTACAGTCCTTCAGAAAGGTCTCAAGGCAGTGTCCGACGCAGTTGCACAGTTTTGTGAAAGCAGCCGCCGGCATGAAGAATGAATGTAAAGCGTGGAGGAGAACCTTGCCGGCACTGCTGTGGTGCTACTGGAGCAGCACATGCCAGGGAAAGTTGTTTTCCTTCTCATTTTAGTTGGGTTGCTTGGAGGAAACACTTCTGTGTGACGTGTTTTTTCTTTCAGCTTAGGCCAGACGTCTACCATAACATGCGACTCCTTTGAGAGTTCCTTGACAAACAAGAAGTTGAAAAGTATCTTCAATCATTCCTTAACATTGACGAAGAAGATCGAAGACTTGTTCTTCAGTGCAGATGCCACCGGTCGCACGCAGGTCATGTTCACATATACGCTGCTGTTGAGAAAGAGCTCCTTCAGGTGTTTGTTGAAATCAAGCACGCTGAACAGTTCAATTGAATCTCGCGTACGAATGTGCAACGAGAGCTTCGTCAAACAGCAATTCGTTTCAAGAGCTTTGGCGATGGGGGGAAAGTTGCCTCAGATCGGTCGGCTTTACAGTAGCTTCTTTCGAGGTAATCATGCAAGAGGCTCACCATTTCATCAACGTACGGCATTGTGCTATTATCATGTGCACTGATGTCGAACGACTCGAGCGTCAGGAACTTGCAAATGGCAAGATGTTCAATGATTCCAAGTTTGTTAAGCCCTGGTAGAGCCTCGAAGATTGACACTTTTTGGAGTGTTACGGTTGTGCTCCAGGAGCGCATCAATTTTGGCGGCGAAGCACTGGTTAAATGCACATTTCCTACATCTTGCATGCACATTTCCTGTGGCATTAGTCTTGCATGCAGTGGACCTAGTGTTACATTTAGCTCCGAAAGTTTTTACTCTGGCTCTACTGACAGAGCCACTGAAGGAGCTGTTAGGACAATTGGGTACTCAGTGTGCCCGACTGCATGCACATATGCAGGATGACCAACCACCAGACATGCCAGTGCCGGCCCATACATGCAAGTCTGTCGGCAACGAGCATGGGACAAGTGGCCTGCAAACAATACAGCCAAACCTTGCTTGCAGGCCTGAAAGAATGCAAAGCAATGTATGATGGCTTCATGAAATTCATCGCCAGACAGGAAATGTTTCATTCCAAGAACTCCTGTAGTAAGTGTTCTCAGAGTGCATCAGGTTTTGTAAAAGGACAATTGAATATCGTAAAATTGTTTAACCTGAACAGCAAAAAACGCTGATTTGGCATTGGAGCCACCCTACAGGAACAGCAGTACATGACACTTATTACGCTTATTAAAAAGCAGCAATGAAGACGACATCAAAACAATATGAAAACAATAAATAAATTGATTTGAGAGACTGCCACCCTGAGAGGACTTGGCAATGTTGCTTCCATTCAGCAGTAGTGACACTGATAATGTCAGCACAATATATTCCAGGGATATCCACAGAGCTCAATGCCATTGTGCAGTCTGAAGTGCTTTCCTGTCATTAAAGGAGCACAGTCAGACTACAATTGAACGAGGAAAGCAACGACTTCAGATAATTTTATGTACATAGAACACCACGAAGGATGTGTGACTGACATTGCACGCACACTGTGCCTTCAATGCAATTGGCTTCTGATAGCCAATCTTCTGGAAAGACTGGCTATACCTTTGCAGTACTCCAAAAAGCAAGATCAACTACCAAGCTATGAAGAAGAGCTCCAAGATTGCTCTTGATTGCCTCAGTGAAAACACCCTCAAAATCTTGGTTCTGGGAAGCTTTGCGTCGATACAAGGCATGGCCCAAACATGTGCAGGTTCTTCGTGACCACATCGCTCGCCTAGTAAAAAAGGATCTGGCATGCCATGTACCTACTTGTTATGGAAAGCAGTTTATGCTAAATGATCATGGAAATGATTGTGCCAGAAAGCTGAAACCAATTCAGTATTGTGTGAATGCATTTGCACAATCTTTTTTTTTCCCGTTCACGATGCATGAGTGAAATCAGATGAGAGTGTTTCAAGATACACTCATAAGTTGAATGAGCATTGGAAGCTGTGCTTGTCTGCTTTAACGTTTTGACTGCAGTGTGTGTCCAAACCACTTCATTAGTGCCCATCTGGGCAATGCAGGATTCATTAATGAATAAAATAACCACAGAAAGGACGGTGCAGTTATTCGAGGACACCAGGAGAAAAGCAAACTGTGATACAGCGAACGCATCTGCCACGAACTTCTGTACAACAAAGCGACCTGTATAACAAATACTTCCTTACACCTGAGATATGCCTAGAGAGTTGCAGCACACAAGCTTCACAACTTCCAGATAGTTCACTCGGCAAAGTATCCTGAACGAACCGAGCACTACGTTATAAATGTGTAGGGCGTTCAGTCATGACTCGCAAGCTTTTGGAACTGCATGAAAGCATGTGATGGGTCCGGAGCAGCACCGATTGCTGCTCATAGCAAGTCATGCGGAAAGGGAATAGGAACCTGTGGTCAACCCACTGAAGACTCAAGATTCGGCAAGATCATACAGCTGTCTAAGATATGATACCGAATACTATGCCTGGAGACATGGTTCTGGTGCGTAAGGTCTGGATGCAAAGTTTACGTTCATAGGTCCATACACAGTGCTTAAAATGGCAAAAGAACAGGGAATATTGAAGGCAGCGTACTACAAAGGCTTGAGAGGAAAAACGGAACAGATTTCAATAGAAAATATCCTTCCGTATCATCCCAGCAGTGCGCCTTCAATAGTTTATTGAGGCTCCATGATGGCCATCATGTCTTCTTTCTTCTCTTTTCCTGTTTCTGTGCCTGCGTTCTTAGTCCTGCTCTTTTCATCTGTCGCCGTTCTGTCATGGCCCAGTTAAGTGTGTGAAACGCTATAAAAGCACTTTCACAACACCCATTTCAAAAGCGCCGACAAATGGGCTCTGTCCCATTCATCTGCACTGGCCTAACTTCCGACTAGGTTGATGCCAAGCACAAGACTTCAAAGGATCGCTACTTGCAAGGATGACAAATGCTAAAGCTAGTCCAGGTGCTTTTCATTATGACAGCAGACAAAATTTACAAAAGAGGTACATAGCACATTTCAAGGGTACGTACCCCTGACCACCACAAGACAGAGCTGTTTCATAAGCACAAGGAGAGCATGGAGCTTCCAGAATTTTGCATTAAGGTAGTTCCAGAAGAACAGCAGGTGGGGTCCAAGGTGGGAAAGGACAATACGAGAGGATGTCGTTGACCTTACCTCTTCTTCCTCAGAAGACTCCGACAATGAAGAGATTGTCTACCCCCCCTTTCGAGGAGGATGCGCGTGATTTCACTTCTCCCGCGCAACCTGACCATCTCTCTGATGCCACTGCAGCCCCACCGGACGACACTGCGGCCCCCGACGTGCCCTTAAGCTCCCTTGAGAGACCGACGGAGGACGCAGTGACTCCCCACGAAAGCAAGTGCCCCCCCTACACTCTCTGGAACCAACCACCTAGCTGACAACCTCCTCCCTGTTGGCAGTGAAGACATGGAGGTTGAGGCAGGAACCCACGCCCCTGCTAAGGACAGCACCAAGAGGGCGGCTACCCTCACAGCAGCCGGTTTTCCTTCGCACCGCTACAGCAGGAGCTCCACCAACCAACCGCAGGAACAAGAAAAAGAAGGGAATGAACACAGGCAGCAAGAAACAGTCCACCGCTGCACCTCAAGGCGCTTCTCCCACCCTTCCTAAACCGTCCCGCGCGCCCACAGCTGTCGACAACACGGCCACCCACCACAGTCCTGCTGCAGACACAACAGATGTGGAGGGATTTCAACAGGTCATGAGCAAAGGAGCCCGCCGCCGTCGCGCAAGGGACATTGCTGCTGCTGCAGCCCTTCCTGTTGACCGCACCATCATGGTTACGGTGCTGTTCCGGCCATCGGCTCCCGGGGGCACCTTCAGTGGTTCCCCTCGCCTCCTGCTTGCTCAGGCACTCTCCTCGCGGCCCGGGGTTGCTGCCATACGCGTAAACCACAAAAGAAACATTGTGGCAGTTAGTTAGTTGCAAGTCTGCACTTGTG